>PVJA010006502.1:0-72979 GCA_004027025.1 Myocastor coypus
AAAAAAAAAAAAAAAAAAAAAAAAAAAAAAAAAAAAAAAAAAAAAAAAAAAAAAAAAAAAAAAAAAAAAAAAAAAAAAAAAAAAAAAAAAAAAAAAAAAAAAAAAAAAAAAAAAAAAAAAAAAAAAAAAAAAAAAAAAAAAAAAAAAAAAAAAAAAAAAAAAAAAAAAAACCAAAGTGAAATAAATAGAAAACTCAGATAAAAAACTCACAAATTTACAGTGGAATGAATTTTGACAAAGATGATAGTGAATATACAAAGTACTCTCAATATTAGTAATCATAACTAATCAATGGGAAAATATTAATCAAGTACAATATCATGTCACACGCATGAGTTTAGGTACATTTTTTAAAGGATGGAAAAGAACAAACTGTTGTGTAGTGAAAAAAATATATGTATACGCAAGATAGGATAGATATACAGCCACTTTCTCTTAGTTCAACGAGAAGAAAGGTTTGTACTAATACTGTTTAGCCAGGATATCATGGCTGCATTTGTCTGAATAACTATTACAAAGACAACAATGTTCAATGTATTAATTATTATAACCTGTTATTTCATTATAACAGTTGTTTCATTGCTATTCTCTCTGTCTTCCTCATTAAAATGAACAAAACATTTTTAAAAAATGAAAGAGAGAATACAAATAAGGGAGGAAGGATCTAAATAAAGGTGAGACAATCAGCTTGGATGAGAATGTGGAGAAATTGGAATCTTTGTGTACCACCCGGGAAAGGTAAAATGTTAGCACCACAGTGGAGAAAACAAGGATGGTTCACAGGAAATCAGCGCTTGCCTGGCAAGTGCAAGGGCCTGAGTTCAATCCTCAGTCCCACAAAAACAAAATAAAACAAAACAAAATAACAGCAACAAAATAGAAAATAAAAATATAAGATGATAATTTAATACTAAGTAACTGGACACGGACACAGTCATTTATATATGAACCTTTAAAGCTTGATAACCATATCAGTAAAAATGAGAACAAAACATTGTTAAGGAGAAGGTTTATTTTTTTTAGAAAATATCTTTACATCCCCTATGTAATTTAATCAGTCCTTCTAATCTTACTCTGGCTATTTATTAGTGATACGTGAATGGAAAATTAGAAAGTGTTTGATCATAATAAAGCCGAAGTAAGTGTATATGCATAGACTTTTTTATTTGATTATTTTCTGCAAGCACATAAGAAATTATTTAAGACATTACTTTTATAAAAAGTATCATAAAGCTGAGTTACAGAGAATGATTAAACTTATTTCAACTATTCAAATGTAACGAGACAAGCTCTCCACATTTAGAGTATGTTAAATATCCTCTATTTTGCTTCAGATATTTTATCTCCACTAAGAAGACCAGACAAAGAAAAGACAGATGATATTTAACTGTTGTATCACGGAAAAATGGATTCAAGTGCAATGATACCCACTATGCAATTGACTTAAAAAATAATAGTAAAATAATGAAAAACATACCTGTTTAAATTATCTGCTCTGGGAAAACACAGTGACAAGTTCTTCCCCTGGTACTGATTTAAATGGGTGCCACATACACGATTTCTGCTCAGTGAAGGTTTTTAATGCATGTATAATGCTTTTCTGTCCAAAAAAATATGACAGCAGAATGAGAACTATTGTAATAATATTCCAACATGAAAGTTAAAATGAATGTCAGGAATAATGATGGGAGAAGGCTGTATAGCCCGCAAGTCCAATTTTAGAGGAAAACTACATTTCTAATACATTCATTATATTATTCATTTCGTTGTATTCGAGGGCGGACTTTTGTGTGAAATGAAAAGTAAAGATTCAAGGATATATTTATGTACCTTGTACAAAATAATAGCTAAACAAATGTAGAAATAAAATTGTTTCCTTGTTTCATATAAATTGATCAACAATATAAGAACTTCCTGCAATTATATTTTGATGCTATATCAGATCCAGGTACCTTGTTTTCTTGATGCTTTTCCATGCACCTGTGAAAGCCTTTCATAAATAGACCATCCACATCTTTCAAAACTTATTCCTCAAAGCTCTCATCTAAATCATGTCACTAGGATACTGAGAGTGATTAGAAGCATTTGAGGATAAAGAGATTAAAGTATGAAATTAATAAATGATGAGAATACTAAACTGTACTGTAGTAACAAGCATATAATTCAAGAGATCAAAAAAGAATAAAATAGAGTTTAACAGGTCAGTGTCTTCAGAAACTCATGCATATTCAGTATTATAGATAATGATAATAATAATAGTAATTAATAATGGGAAAGTCTTAATTCTCTAGCAACTTTATAAAACAGAAATCTATTGAGACATACAATGAGTTGAAAAGATTACTGTTAGTCTTGTGTTTCATACTTAGAAAGTTTTACTATCAATTATATTACTTGTATCTTTATATAATGCATTTTCACTGTGCTCTATTACTTGCAAGGTTAAAATTTTATTTAGTAAGTCTTAGTTCAAGAATAAGCTAATAGAAAACAAAAATTATGCCATGCTTATTATCTGACTACAGTGCAAAGAAACTGGAAATAAATGACAAAATAAACCACAAAAAGACAGAAGCACATGGAAATTAAACAACACCCTCCTCAACAAACAATGGAATAAAACAATATCTGCATTTTAATGAAAATTCAAACACTATCGATCAGAATTTATAGGATGAAATGGAAGCAGTTCATAGAGGGAAATTTATAGCTCTGAAGTCCACATTAACAAAACAGAGCAGGAACAAATAAATATGCTAATGCTACATCTAGATCATCTAGAAAAGGAAGAGCACACCAAATCCAAAGCCCAAAGATGGGAGAAAATTATAAATATTAGAAAGGAAATTAATTCAATTGAGACAAACAATACAAACAATTAATGAATGAAAAAACAAGATTAAACAATTTGAATAGACCCTAGGTAACCTCACCAAAAGAAAGAAAAATAATTTAAATTCAACTAGTAAGGAACAAAAAGGGTGACATTAATAGAGAGCCAGTGGAGATTCAGAAGATCACAAATAGCTACTTTGAGAATCTTTACCCTCACTGAATTGAAAACGCAGATAGATTACTAGAAAGGTACACTTTACCAAAACTGAATCAAGAAGATATAAGAATGCTCAATAACCCAATATCAGCCAATGAAATACAAAATGCCATAAAAAAAAACTACCAAAAAAGAAATGTCTATGTCCTGATGGATTCACAACTGAATTCTTTAAGAAATTTACAAAACATATAACTCCAACACTCTTCAACCACTTCAATGGTATCGAAAAGGAAACAAATTCTCCCCAAAACCATTCTGGAGGCAAATATTATACTGATACCAAAACCAGAGAAAGATGGAACTAAAAAAACAGAACTATAAATCAATCTTTCTCATGAACATAGATGCAAAAGTCCTCAGTAAAATCCTAGCAAATAGAATACAAGAAATATTAAGAAGACTCTTCATCATGACCAGGTAGGATTCATCCCAGGAGTGCAAAGATGGTTCAACATACACAAAATTAAAAATGCAAAATACTATATCAACAGAGCCAAATCCAAAAACCACATGATCATTTCAGTTGATGCGGAAAAGGCTTTGGACAAAGTCTAACTCTAATCCATGCTCAAAGGTATACAGAAAATTGGAATAGATGGCATCTACCTCAATTTGATAAAACTCATCTATGACAACTAACAGCAAACATAATTCTGACAGTGGAAAAATTGAAATCTTTTACTGTCAGAGAAGACAAGGATGATCTCTATCACCTCTTCTATTCAATATAGTTCTGGAATCATTAGTTAGAGTCATTAGACAAGAGAGAGAAATAAAATGAACAGGAATAGGTAAAGAAGTTAAGATATCATTATTTGCAGATGACATGATAGTCTACTTTGAAGACCCAAAAAATTCAACCAAGAAGCTACTACAATTAATATGCAAGTTCAGTAGCATAGTAGGATACAAAGTCAACACACAAAAGTCAATAACATTCCACTTCAAAGATAGCAAACACACTGGTGAAGGAAATTGTAGAAATAATACCTCTTACAATAGCACCAAAGAAAATAAAATACTTAGGAATTAACCTAACCAAAGAAGTAAAAGATTTGTATCTTCCAGGGTCAAATCCCCTCAGGATTAAGTTTGGGGCCATAGACAGTATTTTGTAGAACTGTTGTTAGTGTCAGCCTTCGGGACGAGTCACGGCCATTGCTAAGAACCTCCAACAGGTTTTTCACACTGAGGATAGCAATGTGTAACACTAAAACTATCATGGGACTGCCTGTCATTCTGGTCTCTCAGATAACTACTGCTTCTAATATAATTTCAGTTATTGCTATACTCTCTCAGGTAAATGGTTGATTTATAAGAAAACAAAATGATAATAAAAGAGTAAGAGATGAGAAAAAATGCCATAGGATTGACCAGTTACAATTTTGTATATGTTTAGATTTCTACATTTCTTGGTAAAAATGTAACTTCTTTTATCATATTCTACATGAATTTAATTATTAGACTATCAGTGATTGATATAAAACACTAATTCCAAGTTAAGTCTAAGACGTTTAGTCAGAAAGACAGTGATGTTATTCTCAGGTACCTATGTTATAAAGTAATAGTTTCATTAAGCTTTTCTTCTGAAGTATTAAGAATATAAGTTTACAGACCAAAAATTAGAGAAAATCAAGGGCTATAACGTTAGCCAATATTTTGACCTTAGTCCTTCAAGCTTAGTAAGGAATCAGGTCAAAAGGGAACCTGTGCTGTAGTATCCTATAACTCATGGTATCTCAAAATTTCTGTACAAGGAGACTTTGGGGTCACAGAGGAAAGGGATTGATGATGTATAGTGTGCTAAGAATAGTCACCTAGTGAGAAAACATTCTCTCGTGCTTTCACAGAGAGAAAACTGGTCAAGAAATGACCATGACTCATCCAGATGGCTGACACTGATAACAGTTCTACAATGCACTGTACACGATTTCAGTTAAATCTTGAGGGATTTTGACTGACCTTGAAAGATAGAAAAGTTGCACATTCTGTTATACAGGTCTTGTTTAAACTTACCCTTAAACACCCAGCATAAAAGTTTAACCAGGAGGAAAAAAAGTAAAGTTAGATTAGTATGTTGATCTGTAAAAGACTTAAATCAACAACTTTCAACATTGAAAGTTCTGCCAATAACCCACTATGATTATGGAATATTGGACTATGTATAAAACTACATCCTCTTAGTTAAATGAGAAGAAATTTTTGTATCCATAATGATTAGAAAAACTATCATGTCTGTCTGCATTGTATCAATTATCAGTAATGTTCTACCAACATGTTCTGAACCTTCATATAGTTATTTATTATTAAATTAATAAAAAAGAATAAGCTAATAAATATTACACATACTAATAAACATGAATTAACATATCAATGTTTATGGAAAGGGAGCCTAAAATAATAATCCTAAATAACCTTTGCTGTCAAATGTATTAGTTTTTGGAAAGGACATGATAGATGGGTCAGTCTTTTTATTCTTTTGGTGATTGAAAACAATCTTAGCTTTTGTACCACTGACATTCTTGTAAAGAAGATTCATGTTATTAACTTGGAATTCCAGCATGGATTGTCTCATATACTCTGCAGAGGTACAGTAAGGTGAAAGCCAGCATCACAAAATATAAATAGTACTTAACTTTTTCAGTTTTCTTGAAGATCTAGGCATGCATCTGCTATTAATAATCTTGAAAGTCTTTAAGGAAAACAAGTCTTCTTTGCAGAACATTTTATAAATGTATTACATAGACTGAAGTAAGATGTCACCCAGCCAAGTGAGCCAGGAAGCTTATCCAAGGACAGTATTCATTATTATGAACGTGAAGAAATTATTTTCTCCAAAAGTTAATTTCCAATGTGAAGTTGGCTACACAATTGGTTCAATGAATAGAAATACGGTTTCTTATTTCTCGAAAGTGAATTTGACCACTGCTCATTTGAAGAAACCTGACATTTTATGGGATGACACATGTCTTATCCCTAAGCAAAATGAGTGAGCCTATTACTATCATTTCCTTGTGATACAGATCTGGGAGACATTCCTTCACTAGCATCAATTTAGAACTAGTGACCAAAGTGTACTTGTCATTAAAAGAAAGAAATTCTGCTGTGGTTCTAACATGGCCAGTGTTTTATAACTTGTAATGCCGTAGTCATGTTATAATAGTTTAAGGCCAAGGAGATACAAAGTTTTAAGTTCTGACGCATGCTGCAGTTTGAATTCCTATGTTCTGAAAATCTATAGTAAGAGAACTTTACGTTTGTACTCAAGACATAGAAAGCAACTTGTACTTCATTGTATTACTAACTTTCTTCAAAACCATGGATTTGTATGTTGTGTAGCCTGACTGAATGGCATCATTATCATGAGAGAACTATTTCTATCCCATATACTGCCTTAAACATGCCACCCCCAAAATTGTTTCCCAGTTAAAGTGATTATCTGTGGTTATTGTTGAATGGAGCTCTCTCCATATTGTTCATGGAGTAGGAATCAAGAGAACCTCATTTGACTTTATTTAGGTCACAGAACAACCCCATCAGAAGGTGAGATTTTTTTTCCCTGCTCAAAAAAGTTGGGAGTACATTTTATTCTTAGTAAAGAGGGACTCTATCAATTTTTGCATAAAATTTTGTTCTGTGGACTAAAAACCCAATTAAGAAGGAGATAAAGAAAAGGAGCAAGAGAAGGTAGAGATGGAAATATTCTTAAAATGTAAATACTTTTCTCTCTCAATTCTTTTCTTGCATGTGGAATTCTGGAAAAATCCAATGCTATAATAGAAAACTAGTCAGTTCTTGAATTAGTATAATTAGATTTGAATTTGTTGTTTTCAATTCAGTTCAGGTGGTTACCTTTCCACTACCCCAAGCCTTCTAATTTGAAAATAATTAAAATAATATTTTGCACATTATTGTTGATGAATGGTCAAGAAAGTATTTGATGACAGGTTGGTGCTGGAAGACAATATGTATCAGTAGCCTCATTTATCATTGCATGGAGAGATAATGTACATGCTTTTCAGGAAACAGCAAGGCATTCATTCATTTTGGGGGAAACCCACAAAGTGGTCCTTAGCCCTTTCCAGCAGTCACATCCCCACGAGGACATGCCTCTCACAAAAGATCTCCTTCATTTCTCTCTGGGGGAGGAGAAGTGGAAGCACAAGAAGAAGCATCTGGTACAGAGTCCCAATTCCTACTTCATGGATATGAAGTGCTCAGGATGTTATAAAAATCACAATGGTTTTTTAGCCATGCACAGATGGTACTTTTGTGTGTTGACTGCTCCACTGTCCTGTGCCAGCCTACAGAACTTTTGTTTGTTTATTTATTTTTATGGCCGGCTCAGCCTGCCCTGAGGGCAGGGCAGGCACAGCATGTGGTTCCGGGGATTGAACCATGGTCCCTGCAGCCGCCTGCAGGCGCTTTAGATCACTGACCCATCCTGCTGGGCCCTGTGCCAGCCTACAGGAGGAAAATCAAGGCACTCAGAAGACTGTCCCTTCAGGAGGAAGCAGCACTCACAGTACCCTCAACCAAGATGAGTTGGAAGCCATCCCAAGAAACACATGTTGAATAAAGAGGAAGAGGAAGAAGAAGAAGAAGAAGAAGAAGAAGAAGAAGAAGAAGAAGAAGAAGAAGAAGAAGAAGAAGAAGAAGAAGAAGAAGAAGAAGAAGAAGAAGAAGAAAGAAGAAGAAGAAGAAGAAGAAGAAGAAGAAGAAGAAGAAGAAGAAGAAGAAGAAGAAGAAGAAGAAGAAGAAGAAGAAGAAAGGAAGGTTTCCATAAAGGAAAAAGAAGAAAGTTTGTCCTGAGGATCATTTTACTCTCTAATAGCCAGCCATCTAGTATAATCAGCATTAGCCAGTAGCTCTTGAGCAGATGTCTTTTATTTAGCTGACAAAATCTACATTTTCCTACATTTTTCATCTCTGGAATCTTGTGTACTACTCATTCAAGATTCCCTCAAAGCAATATCAAGAAAAGTATTACTCACACACAAGTATCTGCTATTGGGCAAATAATCATGATTTGAAAAGGTTACTTGGTGTTGACACTAGTTGTTTACTCTTAGATGTGTTTAACTATTACACCACCTTTATCCACTAATTAGTAATATTTTCCTCCCACAGTAAGAATCATTTCATTCCAGGAAGCATATCTGTTAACCTTTCCATTAGATTTTCTTTCTTGAATTCTGTTGACCCTGTCTCCACCTCTCAGAAATGAAATCTTCACAATAAAAATGAACTTTAATATAGTTTCAGAAGCTTTTAAGCTTTTTATACAACACAAATCAATTATATAAAAAAAGTCTCAGGAAGCTACACAATGAATAGAACAGATTAAAGCAAGCTTTCTCTGTTTGAAGGAGGCAGTTTGGTATCATATTCTCCTATATTTCATAGGATGAAATAATCTGCTAATTTCATTGACCCAATGTAAATCTCTTTTTATTTTTACTTGCCTTTTCGTAATTACATTCCCAGCGAGATAGTGACATAAACAGCTGCTTGGAAAGTACAAGGTCCTGAGTGTGATCCCCAGTACCACCCTCAAAAAATGAAAACAGAATTACCCATACTTATTCATGAACCTCACTTTTTTTCCATCCTAGTAATGTCCAAAAATCACTACAACAAGCCTATCACATTACCCCATCTCTTGCCTAATGAAACAGACCCTATTGTCACCAACATTGGTTGTACATATACTAGGGATAAGATGATCACCCTTCTTTAGTATCTACAGTTATATATTATTGAATTTAGGGTAGCTTTATAGAGAGAGCCATTTCTTGAAAACACAATTATAAACCAAGAAAATTTCAGTAAATGCAAATATGGCTCTATCTTAGAACCTTTCCTCCCAAACAACGTTGCAGTATTAACATGTTTTTAGTGGCATGTTGTTATGGTTTGTGTATAGGTGTCCCCCCAAAGCCTCATATAGTCACTGGGTGACTTCTGGAATTTGTAATTGATTATTGTGAAAATGGGTGCTGCACCTTCCCTGGGGCAGGTGATTTGCATTTCAATGTAAAGTAGGAAGAGAAGTTAGCTGCTTGAGCTCCTGCTAGCTCTCTCTCAGCTCTTTTGCTCTTGCCGGCCACCATGAAAAGTTTTCTTTGATGTAACTCTCTGTCTTGCAGCCAGGTGAATATGGACTGAAACCTCCAGTAACTGTGAGCTAAATAAACCCTTCTATCCCTTATTTTGGGTGTTGGGTATTTGTCCCAGGAGCGAGAGAAGAGTAACTAAGATACATGTCTTCTTTCTTTCTTTCTTTCTTTCTTTCTTTCTTTCTTTCTTTCTTTCTTTCTTTCTTTCTTTCTTTCTTTCTTTCATTCTTTCTTTCTTTCTTTCTTTCTCTCTTTCTTTCTTTCTCCCTCTTCTTCTTCTTCTTCTTCTTCTTCTTCTTCTTCTTCTTCTTCTTCTTCTTCTTCTTCTTCTTCTTCTTCTTCTTCTTTCTTTCTATCATGCATTTGGTATAGGGTCTTACTATGCAGCTTGTACTCATATTTATCCTCCCTGTTCTGGGATTACAGGTATGTGTCACCACACCAGGTCTCGGTCACTGGCTAGTGTGCTTGGGGCTGGGCTGTTGTGACATGCAGTATCAAAACAATTTCTTATGAATAACATGAATGTAACAACAATGTATAGGAGTTTTTAAAAAGCAGATCCATATATTGTTTTTTGCAGAAAGACAAGCCATTTATGTTTGTAACATATTTGTTTCTCATGGACATAATGGTATAGAGTTAACTGCCAATGATGTAGGTTAATAATTATAAATTGATATCTTTATTATTTTTTATTTTTAAAGAGAATAAAAGTAGTACAAAATAGAAATGTTATGCAATTTCATTTAATGAAATTATAGGAATTCAACCATCTTTTTTTGAAATGCATATTGTGGTCTTCAAATTATTTAGATTACCAGACATATACATACCAAATTGATCAAAATTTATCAGAACATGAGAGAAAATAATGAAGCATTGTTTTACTTTTATTACAAATTAAAAATAAGTAAATTATACTTTAAAACTAATTTCTTAGCAAATGCTTAACTATCCATTGTGCTATTTTCAAATGAGCTTAGATATTAGAACAAAAATTTATAATTTCTAACATACACATGCACACATACAGTTTCTTGCAAAATGTGTCTCTCTTTGGCTTCCTAAAGTTTGTTTGGATAATTTTTCTAAAAAAAAGTAGAAATAAGAATGAGTGCCATGAATAATGTGTACAAACTATTCATAGAGGATGGTAGCTTATCTGTGCTGATAGATGGAGACGATGTACTTAGGCTATGGCCCAGAACCTATGTCAAAAGCATACATTGGTTCATTTATTGTTCAACATATTCCTTTGATCTTCAAGCCAGATTTTCTGTTGGTTATTGAAAATTCAACTGCTGCACAAAGTCAGGTAATTTTCTCTCAAGGAAGTTATTTTGTGCACATTACAAACGTTTATGTAGTTAGTTGTTGAAACTCTTCTCCCTCTTAAAATGTTAAGACTTATAGAGATATGGGCAACAGCCAAAAAATTGTAACTGTACATGGTTCATTACTGTGGAACCTTTAAACACTCACTGTGAGCTAGGAACCATATTAAATTTTGGAGATACAATGATTTGCAAAATTTTCTGCTGTAGTAGGCAAGTAGCCATTTAGAAACATATGAGTAGCTAAATATGGTGATGTACATCTGTAATCTCACCATGGAGAAGGCTGAGTCAGAAGGCTCTCCATGAGTTTAAGGCCAGCCTGAGCTACATAAGCAAGTTGAAGGCTAGACTGCACCACATAGTGAGACCTTGCCTAAGAAAATAACTATTAATAGTGTTTATAATAGAGGAATAGCGAAGCTTGTTCAGTCAATATCCTTGAATGTCACATTATGTTGTAAAGGATACAAAAGTGCCCTGAAATGGAAAAATGAGGACCTATGCATGAAAGCTACTGCCAGTCATGCTATGCTGCCCAAAGGGGACAAGGGGAATAGTGAAGAATTAGAAGCCATGAATTCTTCTTGAAATTTCATCTCATGCTATTTGCTATATAGAACATGGTTACACACAGAACTCGTTCATACTACTTTCATTATATAAATGAAGGGATATGCTATGGAATTAGGATCAGTGGCTTAGACGGGCAATTTCAATGTATGTGCCTAAAAATCTCCATTCTTTTACCTTGTCCAGTAACATTTTAAAGATTATTCTTAGGATATAGATAGCAGGTAAAATATATTGTCACATCGCCCTTTCATATCAAAAGAATATATTCCCTTTACAAATCCAAATGTTTAAACAACTTTGCTCGACCATTACAATTACTCAATACAGAATCATGGCGCTTAACCTAATTAAAACTATAAAAGTAAGTGTTTCAGTAAATACATCTTTAAACATCAGCAAGTATAAACTATTAACACAGTATAAAATTAAATTGATACTACTAAGGTACTATGAGGAGGATTTCAATTAATGCTCTCAGTACGCTTTGAGAGAAAAACAATTGTTTACAAATATTTATTAGGGGAACTGAAATTCAGAAATATTAAGTGATTTTTCCAGTCATATAGCTATGGAGTGAGAAAGCCATGATTCACATTAGACTTTGAATTTGTTTTACTTTCCTTTGCAATTCACTTTCGGGTAGGAGGTCTTAGGCAACTTTGGGAACCTGAACAGCTTATGAGTTGGGAATGCTTCATCTCAGATTGGGAAGGTGGAGTCTCCCCTTTTCGGTCAGAGAGGCTTCTGCTCACACAGGCTCTACGAGGTCCTGCACCGAAAGAAAAACTAACAAACTTAATGACCCTGTTCATATATAGTGAAAGGGATAATCTAGAGCTATATCACATTTCTGTATCACGTTTCTGGCATTGTTCAACCAAGATATCATTTGTAACAAAATGAGCAACCCAGAACCTTGGGACAAACTTGATCCCCACGCCAAACATAAGTTTTACTCACTAACTATGCAAGAGAGAAAATGAAGAAAGAATATCCAGGCTTCTGGAAATAAAACATTTCACTATAAAACTGCTCAGAATGAAGAGCTTTCTGAATCTATCTGCACACATTTCCACTTAACCTAGAAATATTTATCTTCCAGCTGCATGAAATCTTGTTAACTTCTTAGTATTTATTACATCAATTAATAAACATCTGACATTTGATATTTCTTATTAATGCTGACAATCTGCTCTGACCTTCATAATTGTGGCATTGGATATAATCTACAATTTAAAAGGACAAAAACAGAGAAGCTTAGTTGCACAAAAATTTTGATAGACACTCTCTGGCTGCGTAAATCTTGTTTTTATAGTTTTCCATAAGGGCTTGAATCTTGAACTCTTAAATGGGAAGAGATATCAGGATGGCTCCTTTGATCTTTCCTGTATACAAAGGACAAGTGTAGAAAAGTGGACCTTTCAGATGTGACGTTCTAGCACGGCACTCTCTCCTCTTCACACATCCTGAAGATGTTGTGAAATAAAGACCTAGACAGTGTGTTCCCCATTGTGTCCCTGTATCAATTATCCATCTGCAATTTTTACTCTAAGTTTGGCGAATATGTCCCTTCATTTGGAATTATATTATGCAGGAATTATATTCAAAATTCAGATGGAGAGAAATTATATATTAATATTATTATTAAAATTTTGTGGTGATCTTACCAGCACAATTGAACTTAAACCCTTATTCATAGTACCTTTTGTATTTTTGCCCAAGGCAAGGAGATCTGAATTTCTTGCGGTTGCATGCTTTGTTCCCTCCTTTCAAACCTATGATTAAGAACTAATTTATTTAGATCTGCGTGTCATTAGTTGAATGATTCTGCTTCTTGTTGTCATTAATTATCAGACACTTTAATTCATAGTACCTGTACTGCATTTAATGTTTTTTGAGGTTCTGGATTAAAAAGTACTGCTTGCTGACATAGTCATTCATTCCAGTGAAAAAGAACATAGATATATTCTAGATCATTTTCCACATTTTTACTATTACAGAGAAGAAATTTTTTATGTTTACTTGTGTCTTATTCTAATATGCATTAGGAAAAATGGGGCAAAATTATTTCATAAAAATCTTGTAGTCCTTGACGTTTTAAAAACCCCTGGATAGTTTTTCTAAAATCATCAAAGTTATGTATGCTGTATAATAACACATATAAAGAGGCACATGCGTGCGCGCGCACACACACACACACACACACACACACACACACACACAAAGAAATATGCATTCTGATTTTGGAGAATTTATTCTATAGATAACAGATGTGAAGAATCTGCAGTGGCTAATACACTTGTAAGTTTATCATTTGCATTAAATCACTTATAGTTTTTTTTTTTTTTTTTTGTACCAGGTATTGAACTCAGGACCTTCCTTATATATGTTTTTAAACTGCAACTTAGTCATTGCTAAATTTACCTTCCTAGAACTTGTGTTTTGAAACTTATCTATGATTCATACCAATGTACGTATAAGCATGCACAACAAAACAAAGACAGTTCTAGGCACCTTACAGAATGATAGTCTTTTGGTTTCGCTTTCTGCATATTAACACACTAATTAGAGTGTATGGCACAATAATTTAACATGCATACAGAGTAGAACAATCAACTTGGGTAAAGAGCTATTTGATCTTTTGAAACATTTACCATTCATATAAGTTGAAATGCTGGAGACTCTTCTAATCATTTTACAATATATTGCACATTGTTGTCATGCTTCAAAACACCAAGATTCCCTCTGTATCTCTGAATTCTGGCATTACTTCGCCTCCTGCCCTCCTTACCCCCATTCTTCACTCTTTCCAATCTCTTAGACATCACCATTCCACTCTCTTCTGTGACATTCAATTTTTCGCTTCTACAAGTGAGTGAGGCCATCTGGTATTTGTGCTTCTACCACCACTCTCTTTGAATTGCTCTTTGAGATTCAAGCATGGGGGTTGGTTTGCAGGTGCAGAGGAGCTAAGCCATCACCTGAGGAGGGGTGGCCAAAAGTCTTTCCGAGAGCAGGAAGCAAACCTCACCTAACCTGAGTGGCGCTGACCTTTAGAACAGAATCATCCCAGTGTGATGCTATACCAGTTAGATATATGATAAGGGCTCCAAAATGTCCAAAATTTTTGTTAAAAAAACTGTCCTTGAAAAGTATAAATGTGTATGCAAATGCTCTATTTCTCTTTTCAACAGTTTTTGCAACACTACTGAAATTCCTATTAGATATCTTCATAACAGGTTTGAAGACTTTAGAACATGTAAAAGAGCAGAATGTATATTTTGAAAGACACTGAAAATAAAATATCGCAGCTTAAAATACAAAAGCATGTGTCCCAGTCCCAGGGCCCTTCCACCTAAGGAAAATATTGTTTATGTCACTCCTTAAAAATATGGGTTATGAAGACCTTTAATCCACATCCATCTGATTCTAAAATTCACTTTTCTGTGATTAAAATAAAACATTTTCCTGGACTATGGAACCTATCTCCCAAAGTTGTTATGAGTATCACATGGCATATCATGTTCAGAGCCACGAGCCCAGAGGCTGACACCAAGAAATATTCAATAAATGTTAACTTGTCTTAGGAAATACTCAAGGTGCTCTTCAAATTTTAATCAGGTGCTCTTATGTATTAAAGCTGTCCAGCAGCAATCCTTGCAATCCTCAGTGGTTAGTGTCTTTTCCACAACAGATCACAGTGCTCTTTCCAGACCTTTACGATGAAATTATAAATGAATCTTGCGTTGTTTTGCCTCATGTTGCTAAAATCTGAACACATTGTTGTCATGATGCAAAGTAGACATTATTTACATTGGACTGGCCATTTTTAGATGGAACCACTCTTTGGAATTATGTTCATAAACAATCTGGTAATTGAGTCTTAAAGTCCAATTCCATAAGCCAATAAACCCAGTGATACTTAGAAAAAAAAATATATATATAATTAAACCCATTATCTATCTGTCTATCTATCTGTCTGTCTACCTATATCTGACTAATTGAATTTAACATAAATTTTTCTTTAATTATATCAATGTGCTTCTTTTGTTATTGATTTTATTTTTAAAGTGCAATTTCCAATTTTTCCTGAACATTGTCTCTATTTTTGTCACATTTACCAAGATCAATCTTTCAGGTAATACCAGATAAAGATTAAAGAAATATGTATATATATACATATATATATGCTATATATATGTATATATACATATATATGTATAGTTTAAAGGAATGATCAAACAAAGGGTATGATTGATTTAAAGTGCACTAAAAAGCAGAATTAATGCAATATTATTTTATGATTTCTACACACACTTACTTATTAAACTATTTAGTATGTTAAAGTCATATGAACATGACATTAAAATACATGTTTGCTTTTTTAGTTTTCCAGTATTTTCTGGAATACTAAGTAAATACTTAAATTTACTACCGAATTTCTACTTGTAGATTAGGAAATATATTCACGAACACCTTCAGTTTGAAATTTAAAATGTCTTTGACATTTTTTGTATGTGTATTTTTCAGGGAAGGATCTACAGAATGTTCAGGTTCAGGGTCTCACTACTAGATCAGACTCATAGTAATCTCCCTGTTTATAGCCTTCCCAAGAGCTGGGATTACAGGTGCCACCATGCCCAGTCTCAATTGTGGTCTTAGCGAGCCCAAGGGGATGGGGCCCTCGGGATCAAACCCCCGCCCCTGTACCTGCTTGCAGGTGCTTTAACCTGCTGAGCTATTTGGCTGACCTTGACTTTAATATCTTTTTAAATCTCATTAAGTTTATTACAGATCAATGATTATATAGCACATTAAAATTATAGACAAATATGGATATGTTTACTATATGAGGTGGACAGTGAATTTTAGAGAAATGTTTCTGAGGTGAATGCATAAAATGAGATTAATAATAATTTGTACATTATAAATAAATTATAAGCTTAAATGAAAATAACAATAAAAATTATGTAAAATAAAATAAAAGATACTTGAGCTTAACATCATTGTCTTTCTGAATATTAAAAGCCTTAGACTTAGCATGGAACAAGTATTTTCCACCAATCATTGATAATTCTAATAAATACCTACAGAATGTGATTAGAAAAAGTACAGTTACACTTTTTTATGCAGAATTTTATAAATCTAAGCTAAATATACTAAATTGTAGTTAGACAATCCTATGACATTTTTTCTTGTCTCATATTTTCCTATGTTATAGAGTAATAGTAACACTAAGCTTCTCTTCTGGAGGGTTAACAACTTAAGTTTGCAGACCAAATAATTAGAGAAAAAGAAGGGCTTACAAGGATAACCAATATTTTGGCCCTATCCCTTCAAAGTCAGTGAGGACTCTGTACATAAGAAAATCTGTACTGTAACATCCTATAACTCAGTGGTGTCCCAAATTTTCGGTTCAAGGAGATTATGGGGCCACAGAGGAAAGGGATCGATGAGTCACAGTGCCTAATGAGAGTCATCTAGAGAGAACACATTCTTTCAGGCTTTCACAGAGTGCAAACTGGTCAAGAACTGGCTGTGACTAATCCAGACAACTGACACTGACAAACGATCTACAAAATGCTGTACATGGTTTCAAGATAAATCTTGTGGAGATTTAACTGACCTTCTCAGATATAAAAGTAACTTGTTTAGTTATACAAGTCTTGTTTCAGTTTACCCTTAACTACCCAGCAGAAAAGTATAACCAGAAGGCAAACAAAGTAAAGCTAGATTAGTATGCTGAGCCGTAAAAGGTTCAAATAAACAAATTCCAACATTGCCAGTTCTGCCAATAACCTACTACTATTATGGAATATTGGAGTATGTATACAACTACTTTTTGTTAGTTCCATGAGAAGAAATATATGTACCAACAGTGTTTAGAAAAGTTATCATGTCTGCACCTTGTACTCTGAAAAAATACTATGAAGAGAACAATGTCAATAGTATTAATTATTTTGGTTGTCCTATCAACAGGTTGTGAAACTGTCCCATTGCTATTTCTTGTTAAAAGTAAATAAATAAAATACAATAAAAAAGAAGAAATCATTTATAGGTCAGTCATATAGCAGTTCACTCTATACCAAAATCAAGAAACATATTCATATAATTAAAATTCTCAAAGTAGAAAGATGTAGCCAATAAATATTTAAAGATTTGAAATTTCTGAATTTAGTTGGAATTATAGCATGTTTCCAAAAAAGGGAACCTTTTTCAGAAGAAATTTGAGTAAAATCATACAAAGATACACAAAAATGAAAATTAGTTATGGAAGAATAAATATCATCTTATTCCACATTAGAAAAAAAGAGTGTGTAACAAACTTGACTAATTAATTCAAAGGACTGAAAGAGGAAAAAAGCAAAGACCTATTTGTGTCTAAAAGACAAGGAAGAAGTATTTCCTCCTTGTATTAGAAATTTTAAAAAAGTGTTTTTCCATTTTCCATTGACTTTAACATCTTAATATACCTTTTCAGGTTATACAAATGAAGCTAAGATTCAGAAAAAGAATAATGAAATTTTTGTGCTAAATCAAAGCAATAGTTTATAACTAGCCAAACTCATAATTTCTTAGGATGTGGAGTGAAAATAACTATTTTAGTCTCTCAGACAAAAGAAAACTTACTTCTTTCAGAAAATTTCAAATGAATTTTGGACTGCAGCAGGGCCAAAAGTCAAGTATTCTACTTAATAATTACGTGAAGAAAGAAACATTTCTAGAACAAGATGAGAAAAAAGTAAACAACTAAAAAAGCTACAAAGAAGCAAACAGAGAATGACAAACAAAAGGGATGTTGCTATATTGATTTGAAAATGTATCAATGCTATGCCATGCTTAATAGTTACCTTTCTCACTGGGTGACTGGAAAATCAAATGGGCATTCTTGTGGAAAGTAAAGCCACTCTTGTGTCCAGCTCAGCACATGGGAGTTCAAGTATTTCAGTTTGCACATTGGGATGCTGAGTTGTGTAACATAAAGATACATTTCTACTTTAACAATATGCACACTTGTGCTAAAGATACCTGGATTTTTTTTTTTTTTCAGTATAGCGTCTACACGGTCTCATCACACATATCAGACTCCTAACGATCCTCCTATTTTCAGCCTCCAAAGCACTCAGATTACAGACTTGCACAACCATGCCCTGTGTCAATTGCCATATCAGTGTGCCCCAGAGATAGGGATTCAGTAGCAGTTACCTGGAATTTAATCATAGCTTTTTTATTTATTACCCATAAACTGACTTTGGACATGTTACTGAATCTCTGTGGCTCGGATTTTCTTTATTTGCTTGTAAAACAAGGTAATAATATTTCAGGATTCATAAACTGCAAAATAAAAAAGTTCATACATGAACAGTATTAAAGAGAGCTGGCTTTTTACAGAGTATATATATATATATATATATATATATATATATATATATATACATTTATATGTGTATAGATAGATAGATAGATACATTGACAGATAGATAGATAGATAGTATGTATAACATGTATGTATAGTGTGTATCTGGGTTACACAAACACACCCATTATTGTTTTATTAGTATTTTTAAGACAGCTAGGACTCTTGAGATATTAATACAAATTCTACATGCTTCTGTCTCTAAAGCATATAAAAATACTATTTTTGTGCTTAGTTGGTGATATGGACTTAGTGTATTGCTATTTTAGCCAATGACCATCTAATATGAAGGTAGCAGCTTCCCAGTTTATTTTTCTGTATTGCCATGTCCATAATTCAAACATCAACTTGTGTGTAAGAGCTGATCTCTGCTTCCCAGCTTCCATAAGTTTCACCTTACATATTTTAAGCTTTTGGTAATCAGTACACATAACTATGTTTTAATTTAATTTCCAGGGATTTCTTGGTATCCATGTTCCAAGGTGCTTGAGAATGGTATTCCCGGTGACAAGAAGACAGCATCTCAAGTGTGATGGATCCTCTTTTCTATACCTGCTCTAAGGAGCAACTCCTCCCATTCAGTTCTCAAAGAATCTGAATGCAGCTTTGAAAGGGCCTTAAGATTTATTTAATCTCAGTTCTATGCAGTTAATCTTAGAGAGTGATTTATCACTGAGAAGAAATCCATTTAATTATGTCAGTTTCATGTCTTGATAAATTCCTTTGTTTGGCTATTAACATTGTTCACAAACTAGTTAATAATTAGGCTGCAAATTGATTAACAGGATTTGAGTGTTCACAGTTTGATTTTTACTATTTTACCCTGACACTTATGCAGGGTTTTTCTACTGTTAGTCTGATACTTTGAATGATGCATGCTATTTGATCTGCATCCATCTTTGCGTTTCATTTACTCACATGAACTATATTTTCAACCATCGAGTAGTCTACGGTATGTCTTCAAGAGATGCTTTGAACCAAATCTGTCTCCAAATCTTTGCTTTATTACTACAGATTATTAAGCAGTTCCACACTATAGACACAAAGAATGACTTGGGATTTAAATTAAAACAAGTTTAAATAGACTGCAAAATCTTTCCTCAGCACACTGATTTCTCCATTAAATACTCAAATTAATGCACTTCACCACTGAAGTAGAAGAACCACCATTTTCTAGACTTTACAATAGTGCCTCCTCTCAAAAAATGACAAAATTTAAATAAAATATTACGTTAATTACATAATTATATGATTGCATGCTATATTGGTTTAACCTAACTAAATAATTCTTCAGACTACTTACTGTTTATTATCAGTATCCATTAGCTAACACTTGGTTTGTGCTTACAAAATAAATCAGGTGTCGTTGAAGCTTTAGGATGCTCTTTTATTCATTCAATCATTTGTTCATTTGTTTATCTCTTGCACTCTGTTATTCCCTGTGTAGATTTTATTATCTTTTGTGCCTCAATTTACACTTCAGCTTTTCTAGTAACACTTTATGTTTTTAAAGAAAAGTGATTTTGTATATTTCCATCCCTAGATGCATGTCTGTTTTAGCTTAGGCAATTCAGAGTGGTATCACTCCAAATCACAGTGATAGGCTCAGGCTGAATTTGAAGGTCATGATTCACAATGTGACATGAGATGTATTGCTATTACCATGTTGAATATCCTAACATGAAACTTTACAAAGCAGATGATCTTAGAAAAGGAGAAAGAAACAGAAACATAACAATGGAGATTACCATGTTAACAATTCTTGCTAAAACATGTTAGCATTTCTAGTTTGCTTTATATCCTGTATCTACTGAGCTAACAATGTGAAATAAACAAATGAGCTTCAATAGGATAATAAACACCTATTGCTTAGGTACCAATGATATGCAGCTAAGCAGTTATCCTGTTATTCACTTTGTCCGCTCATTATTTGTGGTCTGGCTCAGAACTAATTAGGATGGCCTCAATGGCAATGATTGCAATGCCTCATCTGTGGTCCCTGTGTCTGTCATTCTCCTCTGGGGACCACTGCTTTGACCTAAGCATTTTCTGCTAACAATGATGGGGAAAAAGTGAGTAAACACAGCAACCTAGCCAAAATTCTTTCCATGTGATGCCCGCTATAATTCATTTAGCTCAAAACAAACTACACAGGTGAATTCAGATACATGGAGGAAAAGAATTTAAAAAGGCAGACAGTAAAAGGGCTAGAACTAGGAAGTGTTGAATAATTAAAACCATTGTTATACTCTATAATATACACTGATTTTAAGAAGTACATATTACTAAACTATACCTATATGTATACTCGCTCATATTTTTATTTCTCAACGATAATCTTACATCTTATTTTATATTTCCTCTTTAATGATTGTTATTCTGTGCCCTAAATTTGGTATACCACATAGACCTTATATGTACTATTCCTTATGACCAAGTGCATACAGTTTGGGACAGAATGCCCTTTACTTTTTTTGGAATAGTCTTTTCTTTGCATGAGAAAAGTACATGGTAAAACACGTGAAGAGGAAGAACAGAGAATTAGATGAAAATGTCTGATTGTGGGCTTCTATTTCTAATCTAATAGCATTGGCTCAACTTTGTATGAATTTAATCATGTTCACGTACTTAAATATTTAATTTCTTCCAATGTATTATGAGACACAGTATCGCTTTAACTTGATTTAACACTTGATAGATCATATTTGCTAACATATTTGAGATTTTAAGGTCAGCATATGCCTTACTGTATGCTGATAAATAAATGTAAACGCATTTTCCCCTTACTGTTCTGATGGGTATAGATAGAAACATAGAAGTTACCCTTTCTAGTGAGTGTGAAAGGCTCAGGCTTCAAGAGAATTTAGCCTTCAACAGAAGGAATTTCCTTTCACTTCACAGCTACACTTGTGATTTTTAATTATATCTTTTACTGCATGATACCAAAAGTGTTTTATTTTCTAGCATCTGTCAAGGTACATGAAAGGGTAGTCTGATGCTCTCTCCCATTGGGGAATTCTGTCTTGCCATCTGCTTTCATATGTTTTCAGTTTCTGGCCAGGAATCTATGTACCCTCCAGCCACAGATTCCACACAGAGCTTCTAATAGGGTGAACTTTGCACTAAGATTTCTCCTCTGTGGATGAAATATTCCCTTCCTGCCAAGGTCATCCTTTCTGGTCCAGGGGCTAATTTGTGCTGCTCTTGATCCACTCATATTATTGACAGTGGAGTCCTTGGTATGTGTTATATTGAAATATTACTAATGTATGAACTGTAACATTAAATTTCTAATCTAATCCATCAACTGGCATATATATGCAGTAGATGCTTGGCTAGTAAAAAGATTAATTGCCATGTGCAATGAAAACTAACTCTATAAGGTGAAATATTACGTGTCTCCCACAGAAAGTTGTAAGCCTGAATACTGTGTTAAGCTAATGACTACTTCTGCCATTCAACCATATGGATTGCTTTTCAGATAAACTGAAATGAAGATTAAAGACATGTAAAATCAACTCTCTATTAAAGCAGTTAGGGCTTTTTTCCAGATTTCACAGGAAAATTATGCAATCTGTTGCAAAACCAAGCACTTGTCTCCCAGATGGTGCCCAGAATCTATCTAAGCAAACACTTCTTCCATGATCTGTATAACAAACCAGGCATATTTTAAAAATTTTTTTCCTTAATTATGCATCTGAAGACATTTACATAGTAAGATCCTTGTAGAGTAGTTGAGAATTTGCATTGTAAAACTCCGCAATGTTGTGGCAATATATACTTCTGAAGGAAAGCCTGAAGTTATCTTTTCTGAGATTCTATGTCCTTAATTTGTTGGTGGGTATGATTTTTCTTTGTGAAAGTATTCACCGTGCTGCTGATCAAACTGTAGGAGCATGAATCTCTCAGGCTGTTGAAAATCTTCTGTTAATTAATGTGGCTATATGACTGTTTGAAGGCCTATTGCAAATTATTGATAGTAGGATGTATATATTTAATTATTATTAAGGAAATTTACTTTGGAAAGGTTTCTCTTTGCATGTTTGAAAGGGTTTTAGTTTTCTCTCATATGTATAGTAAATAATATACTTGCTTCATATGTGTGGAATAGTTAATGTTTGTATTTCTGCTGTGAGTAAAGAGCAGACTATGTTGTCCTCCATGTCTTTTCTATCTCTTATTTCCTGGATCCTCTTGCTTTCTTCATAAGCAGAATAAGTTTCTATCCCTTCTGGTCTTGCATCTCCAAGCTTCTTTCACATTCCTAAAAGACTTTTCTCATCACTTATAACTAACATGGGTACATGGTATTTGCTTCTAGGGAACTAAAGCTGGACTATAACCACTTCACAGGCTCACCACATGTATCTTTTCTATAAGGATAACATTTGTAGTATATTTGTGTTTTCTTTTATTTTGTTCCTTTCCTCCAGCAAAATTTTTGGTCTAGAATAAAATAAAATCCCATAGATTTTCTTGCTTGGTTGCTTGAATATATGTATAAATTATATGTATAAATTATATATATATATATTTTTTATTGAAAGGAATGGTTTGCACATATATTCTTTGATGAGATTTGCATGCCTATATCTTATAATGTGAATAACTGCTTTGAAGATAACAATATACAATGTACTAACCATTGTTCATTTTCTATCAGTTTTGAAATTCTGTATCATTGTTCATATTGGTTTTTTAAGAGTAGAAAAATTTATTGGCTAACAGGAATAGAAATAGCTCCTGAGAGACCAGAGGCATCCCAATTGTGTTGCTGTGGTGATTCTCCTTAAAAATTAAAGCAATAAAAATTCCTTACCTACATCCATGTCTTCAAGTGTGTTACCTAGTTACCTACGATATTTTCCAGTATGTTTAATGTTTCTACTTTAAGGTTGAAATCTTTGATTCATTTTTATTTTAATTCATTATAAAGGGAGAGACAAAGGTCCAGTGTCATTTTTCTACAAGTAGATGACTAGCTTTCTCAGCATCACTTGTTTCCAACATGTACTTCCCGGTCCTTTGTCAATGATCAAATAGCTGAATGTCTCTGGGAACATGTGTGTCTCCTCTGTTCTGTTCCACTGATCCACATGTATGTTTTTATTTGAGTATCATACGTTTTTCTCATTTTTGTCCCTATTGTCTTGTAGTGTAGCTTAAGGGCAGATATTGAAAGGCCTCATGCTTTTCCCTTCTTTTTCCTAAATTACTTTGGCTCTTTGGGATTACTACTGACATTCAGGATTATTTTTTTTCTAGTTTTATAAATTATACTGTTCCCATTATGTATAGAACTGCATTGAATTTGAAAAATATTGATTCTGCCTATCTGGAACACATCTTTCCAATTTCTGCTGTCCTCCTCAATATTCTTTTTCAAAGTACTGGATAGTAAGCCCTAACTTATGAATGAGTTACCTTTCAAAATATTCCTAAGTTGACTTCCTTTGTACTCTGACAAACTGAGTCTTACATAGCACATATCTGAATATTCACAGCTAGAATTTTCACAAATTGATGTTTCATTGTCCTTGTCTTTGTAGAAGCCTTTCATTTCCTTGATCATTTTAATTCCCACATATTTCATTTTTCTTGAATCTACTGTGAATGTTGTTTTCATAATTTCCTTTTTATTGAACTTGTTGCTGGTGTACACAAATGCTAAAGATTTTTCTCTGTTAGCTTTTATCCTGCCATACTGCTGAAATTAGTCATTAATTCTAAGAGTCTTTTGGTGGAGTTCTTAGAGTCTTCTACATCTACGTAGAGTATCATGTCATCTGAAAATAATGTTACTTGAGTTCTTCCTTTCTTATCTATATGTAAAGTTTTTATACCTTTCTCTTGTTGGCTGTCTCTGGCTAATGTCTCAGGTAATACTTTAAAGAGAAGACATGATAATGGAAATACTTGTTTTGATTATAGAAGGAAAAGATTTTGCTTTTCCTCATTAAGTATGATATTAGCTATTGGATTTTCATAAATAGTATTTATCTTACTTGTTTTCTTTATGGATTTTTTTTCAAAAAAGGATATTGTTTCTTGTCAGAAGCCTTTACTGCCTTCTGCTAAAAACTTTTCTGTTCATGTGATCCTATGATTTTGACCTCGCCACTGTACGTGCAATGTGTTATATTTACTTATGTATCAAATGACATACACATGATAAACTATCTTTTTTATTTGAAAGATGGCTCACTACTTCATTATGATGTACACTTTTTGATAATGTGCTACATTTTATTGGCTAATTATTTGTTAAGAATCTTTGCATCTATGTTCACTAAAGAGAATGGTCTATGGTTCTTTTAATTTGTTCTTTATCTGTTCTACTTTTAGGTTTTATACAATGCATTAGAACTCAGCTATAAAGAGAGACAGACTCAAAGGTGATTAGATGCAACTAGAGGCTATACTCATAAGTGAAATAGATCAGACACACATGTGTAAATATTGTTTTGTCTCCCTAGTGTAAGAACCTGAAAGAAGAAATAAAACCTCAAAGATATAATAGATATAGTAAAAGGGGAAAATATGGAATGTAACAATTAAACAACAGAGATGAGTGAAAGGAGGAAAGATAGGTGAAGAGGTAAAGGGAAAAGCATCCAAGTGTATATATACAGGATGGCTCAGATGATTGTACTAAAAATTTCCATCAGTTTTTTGTCAATAGTAGTTAACGTTTAGAATTTTCACTTTGAATAACTCTGTGTGCTGATACCTGTGATTTAAGCAACTACACTAAGGACAGCAATGTGTAATACAAAAACTATGCATGAATACCTGTCATCTTGTCTTTTAAATGTGTATGGTTTCTAATGTCATATCAATTATTACTATACTCCCTTTAAAATAAATTTTAAAAATAGTTTAAAAAGAACAAAAAAGAGAGACAAAACAATATCTTAGGTTTTCTTGAAAGCAAGTGGTAATATGCAGTCATATAACCAGTCTTGCATAACTGTATCTGTTAATCATAATTTCAGATTTGATGATAAAAACAGATAATATATTAGCCCTTGTTAGTTAGCTATTGTTGTTTTGAAAATTTATAGCATATGGATTATTGTATGTTACTCTATTTCCATCTTTGTTTCTGATTTTTGTTCTTGCTTTTGTTTTTATTTTCAAAATTAAATGAAAAATAATAAAAAACATAGAAAACATTTTTAAAAAGTGAGACCTAAATAGAGGATCCTAGATGTTCCCATTTCTTTACACCTTACCATTAATGTAGCAACCAAATAAAGTAGCAGCGAGGTGGCTTAAATAACTGCAACAATAAGTCCACCTAAGAGAAAGTTTGTACACCAATACATTGATAACAGGAGAAACTCAGTACCTGGAAGAAATTTCAGCTTCTGTTGTCTGTGGCTACCAGAAATAATCAAAAAAGCTATATCATAGTAATATAAGTATGAAATTAACCTTACATTAAGTTTACATCTATTTTGCTTCCTTTTATCCAATGAGTCACATCTATCAAAAATAACAAAAATTTACAAGGCATCATACAATCTGAATGACATCATAAGCACAAATTTTGGAATTATCAAGACCAATGAGTGAAAATTTCTATTACTTATATCCTAATCAGCATAATGAAAATAATGAACAGTATGCAAGATAAGATTGGAAATACAAGAGACTGAAATTTAATGAACATATAACAAGGAAATGCTGTTAGACAAAATAGAATCTCATACATTGAAAAGCAAAATGAAAGGAACAAAAGAATACCCATGATCCATAAATCAACTTCAAAATATATAAGACACACATGTGGAAATACCAGAGAGAGAAAGATGGATTAATCCAAAGACGTTATTGTGAAATGCAGCACAATAAAATGCAGCACATTATCAAAAAGAGTGTACATCACGATGAAGTAGTGAGCCATCCTTCAAATGAAAAGATATCTTATCATGTGTATGTCACTTGACACTTAAGTATAAATGACTGGTAGCACTTCTAATTTAGAGAAAGAAATAAAACTATGAATATAAAAGTTTCACAGAACACTAGTTACAGAATAGGACTATGGTGTTTTCATCTTGGTATATCCTATTTAGGTGGGGAAATTAAAGGCAAAAGGTAATCTTAAACCAGGAAGAATAGCAATACTTCAACTTGAAAACAATAATGAAAATTCTAATCAAAAATCATGTGAGAAGGAAGAAGATCTTAGGATTTCTCATGTAGTGAAATTATACTGTTTGTGAAGAAGTAATAAAAGTGTTCCCGGGGAAAATCTTAGGATTCACCCCTGGTGGAATTTCCTTGGAAGAAATATCAAAAGTTCGTATAAGAGAAGTTATTACTTACATTAAAAATATTTATCTAAATTTAAAAGGTAAAGTGGCACAGAAGGAATAGACAAACATATATATATATATATATGTAATGTTCACCCCATTATATATATGATGGCCACATATATAATTACCATATATATAATGAACGTATGTAATGTTCACCAAACCTAATAAATAATCATTGGTTCCAAATCATAACAGTAGTATTGGGTGATTATATCAAAGTGAAAAGAGAGCAGTGCTCTCAAGGAAAACAAGGGAGAACTGGGAATACTGTGTTGTAAATTTACCACACTAACTGTGAAGCGGTATAGTGCATTTGAAAGTAGAAATGCCTGCAGTGTACCTGCTAAGTTCTTTTTAAAGGACATGTGATTCATAATGAAATAATGGTACTTATATAAGAGAACTGCTTAAAATTAGAGAAGGTAAAAATGGAGAAATACTAAAAGAAACAAAGAATGATGGAGGAAGTAGAAAATGCTTGCAAACATGACAAATAATAATCCAACTATACTGATGGTCATCTTAAATATGGAGACTCAAATATATAGGTTAAAAGACTGTTCCTCTCAGAGTGGAAGAACACAATATATAGCTATATACTGAATGCAAGATACTCACTTTGCATATTAAAATACAAGTTGCATTGGTCAGGATTTATGAATGCAGTGAAATATCTAAGGTAAAATTTATAAAAAGAAGGGATTTAATTTGGCTCACAGTGTGGAAGGCCTAGTCTCAAACTGAATGGACTTATCTCTCTGTTTGGGATAGTAATGGGGAGATGGGCATGCAGCAGAGAAAACTGCTCATTGTATAAGTAGGAAGCACAAAGAAAGGAACAAGGGCTCAGGCCCACAGGCTTTTTTCAATACATGTCATCGAATCTTCAGACCCACTAACCTTTCTTTCCTCAAGCTTCCACAGTGACTTCTTCCCAGGAGAGTCACTCTGGGGAACAGACCTTTAAAGTAAGCTTTTGGGAGTGTTATGGTTTGTGTATATGTGTCCCCAGGAAGCCTCATGTAGTTTTGGGGTGGTTTTTGGAATTTGTGGTTGATTATTGTGAGTGTATTGCACCTCTCCTGGGGCAGGTGATTTGCATTTCAGTGTAAGGGAAGAAAAGAAGTTGGCTGCTTGAGCTGCTGCTAGCTCTTTCCCTGTCTCTTGCTCTTAGCTGCCACCATGAAAGTTTGCTCTCTGACAAGTGCCACTCTGCCTTGGATCCAGCTGAATATAGACTGAAATCTCCAGTAACTGTGAGCTAAATAAACCTTTCCTTCTCTCATTTTGAGTGTCAGGTATTTTTCCCAGCAAAGAGAGAAGAGTAACTATAAGACAGACGTCCAAACTGTATCACACATTAAAAGGAAAAAGATGAGTTCTCATTCATTTCTGGCTGGAATGTAAAATGGTGCAACCTCTCTTATTATAATTATGTTCAAAATTAAACATACTTTTATCGTACGATGCAATTCAACAATTGTGCTCCTTACGCAAATGAGTTGAAAACCTATGTCTACAAAAAAGGCCTGCATATGAATATTTATAAGAGCTTTAGGTTTAATTGTCAAACCATGGAAGTAACCAAGATGCCCTTTAAAAGGTGAACAGGTAAACATGAACTGTGCTGCATTTTCTACAGTGGAATAAAATTCAGTATTCATAAGAAATGTTCTTCCAAGACAAAAAAAAAAGAAAATGCCACTGGAAAAACTTCAGTGACTATCACCTAGTGAAAAAAAATCAGTTTTCACAATCTAGGTATGGTATTTTTCCAACTGTGTAACATTTTATTTTTTTTTTTAATTTTTATTTATTTATTTATTTATTTATTTATTTATTTTCTTGTTTCAGAACCTTTTGTTTATTCACTCATTTTTATGGCTGGCTCAGCCCACCCCAAGAGCAGGGCTGGCGCAGCATGTGGTGCCGGGGATTGAACCGCGGTCCCTGAAGCCGCCCAAGCTTCCCCAAGCAGGCGCTTTAGACCACTGAGCCATCCCGCCGGGCCCCATGTGTAACATTTTAGATCAGAGATGACCAAGGTTTTGAAAGGAATTAGAGAGGGATGAATAAAAGCATAGGACAAAACTTTAGGTCACTAAAACTACTTACTATGAAAATATAATGGTAAATAGGTCTCATTATACATTTCTGAACATTCTTGAACATGTACAACACAAAAATGTAAATTTTACTGTGGACCATGAATTATAATAATAAAAATAATATGTTGATATTGGGTCATTAATTATAATGAGTATGTTATAGTAATGCAAAATGTTAACATGAGAGGAAGTTGTATGGGAGAATGGAGAGCAGGTATATAGAACGCTTTGTATCATCTGCTCAATTGTTCTATCTCATGCTGTGCTTAAAAATAAAGTCTATTAATTATTAAAAGAGTACATCCAAAATGTTGACATTTCAGTTGCATAGCAGTTCCAAATAATAAAAGATTTTAGTCACAATTTTGCTCCTCCACCTCTCTTAATCCTCCCTTAAACAAATTCTGCGTTCTGTACAGAATTGTCAAATCAGCAAATGAGGTGAGAACTTCCTGCCTTTACCCCACATTTAAAACTTGGCTTTGTGCTGAGAGGAGGAATATGTTAATGCTTAGCAATTACAGCAATGTGTTTGTCCTGAAGATACTGATAAAAATATCTATCTCCAATATAAATTCTAATGTCATTTATAGTTTGCTCTGTTATCTCTGTTCCTTTAATTGATATGTATTCTTTAGAAACAATCTTTTTTAGGAACTTCCATAGTACAATGACATGGAAGCTGTAGATCCTTAACTAGATGCAATGTATCATATTACTTCTATATCTATACCTATATAATCATTTCATTATGCTAATGTCATAATTTGAAGTACTTGTTGAATTAAAACAATGTTAATTATAGCATGGCATATGATAAAGACTTTGTATACATTCTAGGAAATAAGAAAGATTAAATTAAGCTAGTCACCTTAAAAAAAATTGGTTGGCCAATAAAATTTTCTTGCCATCCTCTTTGCATGATCCTCTCATTATGTAGTGACTTTATGAGATAACAATTGACAGATAAAAATGGTGTACGCGCTTTACCATAACAAGTATTGATTCACCATATTTAGATGCACGAATGTAAATGTCAATGTCTACACAAAAATAGAAAGGGGAGTTCAGGTAACGACCCTTAAAATATCTCATAAAAACAGTAGATTTTAGCATGACACTAAGATCTCAGAAATTTTCTAATAAGGAATTTGTAGAGTAGAGATTTCACTTTAGACCTTCACCCCATGAATACTCCAATTTGCAACTTTTTGCTGCATAAAGAAGGACCAGATTTGGTGGCCGAACTTCTAATTAGAGGTCTATAATTTTCCAGGTAGAATAAATGACAGGTGAGAGATAATGCTTTAATTATAATAGGTTAACAGTACAGAAGAAGAAAGAGATTTTACTTTAGACATCTGAAGTAAAATCAAACAGATCTAGCTACTGACTGAGTACTTACTGTCTATGTCCAAAAGTACACTATCTTTCACTTGAAATAATACACCTGGTTATATCTGATGGTTTTGCACGGTTAATTAGATAACAATTCCCGGTGATTTGTGTTAGGAATGGCATTGGTCAACTAGATAAAACTGAAAAGTTCTAGTCTTTTTCTAATGATAGACCAATATCTTCAGAAACTACCGGAATTAAAACACCTTCAATATTTGAAAATCCATTAAATAAAGTACAATTAAGTAACAGGAAAATCAGCAGGTAAAGTATGATTATTAAAACAAGCACTAATAAATGTTATTGATATGTGTAAATATTTCATAATTATTTAGTATTTGATTAAATTTTTCTGTTTTAGTGAAGATTATATCTGATATTTTCTGCACTGTAATGTTTAGGAGTTGGTATCCCTAATTTTAATTGTATTTACTGTATCTATGGGTATAAGCTCTTGGGATGTCACGCTAGTTAAACGTTTTCACTAGTATAATACTTTATGTATTATCTAGAACCTTATTTGAGTACTGGCTTCATATATATTCTTTTACTCAATATTTTGTAGTAGTTTTATAGAAGGACGATGCACAAATAAGCTTCACTCCTTTATTTCTTCTTGCTATTTGATAGCATAGATGCTTCTTTAAAGAAAAAATTAAAAGAGGCTGGTGATATGGACTCAGTAGTAGAGTACCTAGCTATGATGTAAAAGGCCCTGAATTAGAATGCTGGCACTATAAAAAAGAAATTAATAAATACATTTACAACAAAAAATAAATTTGAGACAGGAAAAACTGGCAAATTTGCACAACTCAGAGCTCTTACGTTGTAAGCACTCAAGTCATTCTATCAAATAATTCCGTGAAACTCCGATTTTATGATTTTTTTAAATCTCCAAGTCCATGGTGAAGACTATGGCATTGGTCCAGTGTCTACACTAGGTTGAAATAATGGGATTTTTAAAATCAAGACTTAAATCGAAATCTTGAAATGCATTTTAGACATATTAAGTTTCCACAGAAACTGATAAAAGAATAGATCATTCTTAGATTCAAACAATGTTGTTATTACAGTGTTTGGGGATTTCAGAATTAAAAATGTATTCAATGTTTTTTCTATAAAAATTTATCAATCTTTATCTGTAGAAGGCCTGTTCATATATGTTTTGACCCTTGGTTATGTATATTCTCTGTCATAAACATTCAGTTCCACCTTTATAGTTGGAAAGGAATGGTACATATAGTAGAACTTTATTCATCAAAACAATGACCTTGCAGGATTGGGCTTGCAGGTCTTAATATATTAAGCTCTGGTTGCTCGAAATGTGTAGCAAGCATTATAGTGTATAAGAGTACGGCTCTCAACCTGTGGGTAGTGACCTCGGCAGGTGCTAAACGACCAAAACACAGGGTCTCCTAAAGCCATCAGAAAATACGTATTTAAACCCATACTATGCCATGGTGAAGTGTTATTTATTTTAATTAGTAATTTGAAGTAGCCACCAAAATTAGTTTTTGATTTGGGGTCACCACAACATGAGGAACTGTATCGCAGGGTCACCACAACATAAAGATCTGTATTGTGGGGTCACAGCATTAGAAAGGCTGAGAACCACTGGTAACACAATAATGTTATGTGTAATCTTGCTTTTTGTGTATTTGGTACATAGTCCCACTATGCAGCTCAGGCTTGTAGTGATCCTCCTGTTTTCAGCCTCCCCAGCACTGAGATTATATGCATGTGCTACCACACTTGGTCTCCGTGGCCAGTTCAACACACCTGGAGAGGGGGGCTGCACATACTAGGGTTTGAACCCCAGTCCCTGCATTTGCCTAAGCAGGTGCTTAGTCTGCTGAGCTATCTCACAGACCTTTATGTATAGTCTTAAGTTAATTATCCTTCTTATTCATCTTTTAGCTGATGGAACATCAATGCCTCAGTTTTTAGTTATTGCTCTGTATGCAACAACTACCTTCACTAAAGCAGCTAAAAGTGATGTGGATTATAGAATGCAACTTCCTTGTGAATAAATTTTTTTGGCTGATGAAGAGGTGAGAGATAGTGAAAGCAAAAGTTGAAAGAGACAGACAGAGAGAGAGACAAAATAGGGAGATCAAAATGCAGAAGTCCATGAAATAAAACAGCCAAAAGAAAAAATGTACATAAAACATGATTCTGGTAATGTATTTAATTCGTAAGTAGAAATTATAATGAAATCCAATTTTTTTACTGTGAGTTATTTTTTTGTAACCAAATAACAGAGAAAAGCCTGATTGATTATATTTCTTTTTTATTGTTAGTATATTTTGTGAGACATAATAATTACATTCATGTTAGAGACAAAGAATTTTTGTCGCAAATGAGTTCTTAATAACATATTTTCTTGAAATTTTGTAGTTAGTTTGAAATTTTACCTGAGAGAAATTCTTCTCTCAAAATAAAGATGTGGTACATTTGTAAAATTTCAGAGAAAATAAAGTGACAAATCACGTAGATTTTCCTTTCTAAACTTTCACCATGCAAGGCCAAATCATAATGTTCCACTGTTTTAATTCATATCTATTGAATTGTACTTTGTCAGGCTCTCCTACTGTTTCACCCTAGGGTAGCTGGGTGGATATAAAGATGTTGGTGACTGCTGGATTGAGCTGAGTGTAGGATGCAATTTTAAAAATAATAATATGACGAAGTTTCTGTCTCTATTGTTCTGTATTTGTTGATGACTTTTAACCTACTCTCTTTGCTCCTTCATCCTACATTTGGACAAGTAGATAAAGAAACTTGCTACTCCTTCTTTGGCTGTTAGTAGCAGACTGAAACTTCCTAAGTCCTTGCCTGACAGAGATGATTAACATCCCTGGCCCCAGCACCTAACCACAATAAAACCCCCCTCTTAAGCTTTTTTTCAGACTTGATGGACAGGCTCATTTTGCTTTTCCTTGACTTTCAACCACGCAAATAATACATTTTGGCAAATCCGCTTGTTGTGGTATCTACAGTCTCAACATCCAAGCCACACGTTGGGCGAGATTCTCTCATTAGTTTTCATAGTGATTATAAAGATGTGCTTACAGCAGTTGATTTGTACAAACTGTAAGAGATTATTAATTTCTTTGCTCCTAATATCTGCCTCATTACCACCGTCAGTATCATTATTACCAACTCTTCACTTAATTGTTTAGTATGATCAGATCTTTGAAACAACCAAAAAGTCTAGAACCTCTTGAGATAGAATGAAAATGTAGTGACTGAGATCAGGTTGTGACATTAACTTAGCCATCCAAAAGAGTAAATACAATAGCTTCTCATCCTTCAGCAAACCTGGGAAATTTATCAAAATGCCCATGAAATGCCCCATCTGCTTTCCCAGAATTTTACCAAGTCAAGGGAATATTTTAAGTGGCAAATAGGAGGAATATCTTGAGAAATGGTATTTGAAAGACTCTGGAAACTGGGCAAAGCAATGCTAAATGTAAAAAAAAAATGTTTTTCTGCCCACATAATGTCCCCAGTATCTGAAAGCTAATGATAGAATAGGAGAAAGCAAGTGAATGATATCACGGTTATAAACCACGCCCCCACTCAATAAGCAGAGTCTTGTGTAGTGCTCAGTCCTGCCTGATCACTACTGGACACATTGAGCTCTCTAATGACTTCCCTGTGCTGCTAGCCATTCCAGATTTTCTGATGAGTATCTCATCCTGCCATTACTATTAGATATTCTAAATAACTTCAGCAAACTATTCTGTCCATGCCATTGACATGGTTCTCATTTTATTTTATTTTTTTCTGATAGAAGGTCTCCATTAACCTTATCTTTTTTTGTTAATATCTTCATGAATCTTCTCCCTCACAAACCATCTGCAATGTTTACTCTTTTGACAGCCTATTTCACTGACCTACTGCAACTGGAATGTTGATACATGGTTTTATGATCAAGAAATCAAGAGGATTTGATAAATGATGTGATCTGTGTATGTGCTTGGTATCATAGATGAGGCAGTACAAAAAACAGAGAAAGAGAAAAGAAAGACTACATTCAGGTTTCAAGCTTGTGTGATTGGATATAGGAAGCCAGGAAGAAAAATAAAATTTGTTCATAGTATCCTCATGAGGCACATTGATCTGTTAGTGGGTTTTGCATGTATAAGTAACTAGGAATAAACGAGTAGTGAACACCTGCAATTCCAGATAATAAGAGTCTAAGGACAATTCCTAGTTCATATCCAACCTGAAAATTTAGAAAGACTGTCTTAAGATTAATAAAATAAAATAAAGTAAAATAAAATAAAATAAACCTGGTGATGTACCTTAGTGTTACGTGAGTTCTGTCTCCAATAGTAGGGGAAAAAAGACAACTAGAATGAAACTGGAATTTAAAGTATGTATCAAAAACCTGAAGATGAGTTTAAGGAGTCTTTTATTGTGGTGGGGGAGAGAGACAGAGAGACAGAGAAACAGAGAAAGAGACAGAGAAAGATAGAGACAGACAGACATAGAGTGTGAGAGAGAGACAGAGGCAGAGAGAGATAGATAGACAGAGATAGAGACATGTAGAGATGAAGAGAAAGAGAGGGAGAGAGAGTGAGAGAGACAGAGAAAATGAGAGACACAGAGACAGAGAATGCAGAGACAGAGAGACAGAGACAGAGAGACAGAGAGAATGACAGAGAAAGACACAGAGATACAGAGACAGAGAGACAAAGAGAGACAGAGACAAAGAGTGAATAATTTTACACATTGTATTTCTATGTTAAGAATACTAAGCCGGGCATGGTAGCTCACGCCTGTAATCCCAGCACTCGGGAGGCTGAGGCAGGAGGATCGGTGCGAGTTCGAGACCAGCCTGGGCTACAAAAGTGAGCTCAAGGCCAGCCTCAACTGCATAGCGAGACCCTGTCTCAAAAAGACAAAAAAAAAAAAAAAAAAAGAATACTAAAGTAATTAAACATGTGCACATCTTTCAATAGCAAAATAAACGGTTTCTTTAAAACTATAGATCTTCAACATTAATGCGTGCTATCAATGCTAGGGTGCATTCTGTCAAAAAATCAATTGTTTAAGCATACTAAGGGGAATTGAAAATGCTGATGCAAAATACGTTTGATTGGAATTATATTTTATTTATTGAATCCATTCAATTAAGAGACAATAAATTCTGAATATTGCTGATAGAATTCTTAAGCTGTCAGGCTGTGCAACTATTCTGGTCAAAGTGGCTAAAGGGAGGAATGGGATTTATAATTTCACAGTTGAATGACATGATGAGCACTATTAACTTAATTAGTTATTAAAATAACGTGGCATGTTGGAAGGAATAGTTATTCTTTGTGGGGCATGAATTTCTCCTACGATATTTTCATGAATTAAAGATGTCATAGGGCTGGCAGAATAGCTGAGCAACAGGGACCAGAGTTCTAATCCTGGCGTGCAATGCTAGCCCTGCCCCCAGTGTGCATTGAGATATCAAATGAGACTGCAAGTGGTGATGAGTGCCTGTAAACCCAGCACTTAGGGTGCTGAAAACAGCAGGATTACTATGAGTCCAATCTGTGTGGAGCAGCGGTTCTCACCCTGTGGGTCGCGACCCCTGCGGGGGTCGAATGACCAAAACACAGGGGTCGCCTAAAGCCATTCCGAATCATAACTGTGGCAAAATTACAGTTTTGAAGGAGCCACCAAAATTATTTTTTGGTTTGGGGTCATGAGGAACTGTATTGCGGGGTCACAGCATTAGAAAAGTTGAGAACCACTGGTGTAGAGAGACCCTTTAGTCCCTGTACTAAAATGCATTTAGAGGGCCCAGCGGAATGGCTCAGTGGTCTAAAATGCCTGTTTGGGGAAGCTTTGGCGGCTTCAGGGACCGCGGTTCGATCCCCGGCACCACATGCTGCGCCAGCCCTGCCCTCGGGGCGGGCTGAGCCGGCCATGAAAATGAGTGAGTAAACAAACAAGGGTTCTGAAATAATAAATAAATAAATAAATAAATAAAAATTTTTAAAAAATAAGTAAAATGCATTTAGAAAAGAAGGATGTCACAAATCCTTAAGCTAAGAATTCATGCATTCTTCTTTTCCAAGTATCTTTGGACTTCAAAAGATATTGCCCTCTGCTCATTCTAATAAGACATATAATGTAGACATGATTATATAAAAGTGAGTCCTTAAAATGAATTTAGAGACATTTCATTGATACTATACTATGCAAAAAAGAAGTGAATTGGCTTAATGTTCACATTTTGTATAAAAATATATTTATGAAAAAATGTTTCCTTTCTAAAAGATAATATTCAGGTGTCCAGTGAAGCATCTTGTCCTGAAAATATCAACCTGGTAATTCTTTAAAGACCTAAAAACTTCAATATTTTATTTATTTATTTATTTATTTATTACTTGATAATGGATCTCAATACACAACTTGGACTTATAGTGATTCTCCTGTCTCAACCTCCCCAGCAATGGGGTTACAGGTGTGCACTATTATGCTTGCTCTTAGTAGCTAGCATGATGCACCTGGGGTTCTAGCGCTGGTATGGCATACAGTACCAGAATGGAACCCCAGTACTTGTGCTTGCCAGGCCAGTGCTTAGACTAATGAGCTATTTCCTCCACTCCTAAAGTATTTTGATCAAACAATTAATAGTAGAAAATACGCAAATGAATAAAGGGAGAGTTTGAGTAAATATTAGTCATATTTCCTTTTTATCATAAAGTTTTATCAAGTCCATATCATAGATACAGTAACATATGTCATGTATTCTTTTAATTATTTAAAATCACAGTCTTCAGACAAAGAATTTCAAAATGTATTTACAAACACTTGAATGCTACCAGATCTATAACTTACATCTATCAACAGAGTATTATGATACAAATGAACTCTCAGTATGTCTTTGGGTAGTAATGGGACTGATCTTCTTATTTCTCTGCTTTTTGTGAAATGGCAAAAGATGAGCACATGTTTCAAGAGTGACAAGTCATAGTTTGGCGTTTTGTTTCAGTTCTGCAGTGATGAGGTATACTTTATCATACCAATAAATAACAACAAGATTTTCCTTAGTATAACGATGTAAATTGAGTTTCATCTGAATTCCAACATCCTCAGAGATTCAGAGTTCATCTACTGCAATCAACAAGGCCAATCTGTTGTCAGATCAGAACTACACAAGTGAAAATATTTCCAATCTCCAGAGATGCAGGAAAACTGAAGGACTTTCTTTCTTTTTCCATTTTTTTTTTCAGTAGCAGGGATTGAACTCAAGATCTTGCACTTGCCAAGCAAGCACTTATTCTACTGAGCTATCTCCTTGGCCCCGAAGGACTTCTTAAAAATGATTTTGACACTTTATTCGTACTTTACATCTGCAAGTCAAGCCATTATTACTACAGGTCTATCACTCTTCATTATCTATATTTCATCTGAGAGACTGCAGCAATTTCTGCTGATTTCATGGATAAAAATGCAAATCTTTTCAAAGAAAAAAATGTAGGAATAATGCAGTGAAATCTATGAGGTGTTTATGTTTCTAACGCTATATGAATTGTTACACATGGTAAAATGAATTCTCCTAAGGTAATATATTGTGTATTATATTTCTACAGCAAGATGCATTAATTGCTTGTGAGTGGAAGTACAGTTGTAGAAGAAATGTAGCTTTTGCTGCCCAGGTACATAAACAAATACAGAAAGCTATCCACTGAAGGCCATGTTCATGAATAATATGACAGGAAGTTATGTGTAAACACTACAATGTGTAACAATATGTTTTATTTTGTTTTTGTCTTAAATATTTAAATTGAATTGTCTTATTGTGCTATTCCTTTAAGTTTTATTAAACATGTAAAATGCAATTGTTTTCTTAGGCTCAAAATGTTTAATTCTTTCATTTACTCTATAATTCTTAAAAGAGAGAAAGAATGTTTTTGAATAGATTCCACTACAAATGTTAAGGAAATAATTACAAAAGCTAGTTTTCTAGGGTTTTACCTTTCTGAAACTATGTTAATTCATGCAGCGGAAAATATCAGGCCAAAGGAATATTTGACAATTATATTGGTAACCTGTTTAATATGATGACTGTAAGTAGATTGTGTTGATGTCAAGGTATATTTAGTAAAGTTGTCTATTTGTAATCCTGGAGGTAGACGTCTCATATTTCTACCCCTAAATTCTCCCTGCAGTGCTTTAGATGAATACTCTGTAGCCTATCTCTGACTGCCCATCAGCAAGTACGACCCCATTTGGCCTAAAGAAGCCAGATCCGTCATTGCCTATCACTCCTGCATGACAATTCAGGGCTCTTCTTCAGAGGGAGAATGTGATAGCTAGCTATGTTAGCTAAAAATATTATACTCAGCTAGATAGGGCTAGAACCTTGAAGGAGCCAATGCAGAAGAGGAGATGCCTTGAAACTGGGAAAGTCAGCCACCTCTACTGTGGGCCAGGCCTCAAGACCAAGAACAAAACAAATGCACCCACATACTTCTCTAGGATAAAACATCAGGGATTGATATTCTAAATAGATATCCATCACCTAGAGGAAGTCACTAACCCAACCTGCTAAATAAAGCACCCTAAACCTATATTCATTCCTGCTTGTTACCTGATTGACTTTTCCATTTGATCTTAATTTGACTGATTTTGTCCAAGCAACTATACTGCTAATCTTATTGGTTGACCATAGTTCTATCCAACTTCATGCCTCCCTAATAATTTCCCGTTTTCCTCATCCTGAACCTACCTTGTCTTTTAGAATTATTTATTAAAACCCCTAGAGAGGAAGAGTCTTCACAACCCCCTCATGAACACTCCTGTCCTCCCTCAGACAGTAGCTTTATTCTGCCCAATAAATATATTATAAGTTTTTTCTTAAAATTCTTCCGATATAAATAAATGCAAAAATTGTGATTTTCTTCTTTATAATTCCTTTAAATTTATTAGATAATGTCAAAAAAACTGGACAGTGAAATGTAATTACAAAGAAAAGCAGTATGAAAAAATGTATTTAAGAATCAAAGCAGAATTTTATTGAATTTATGTGGTTGGTATGCCTGGTTCATTCTTACCATTTATATTGTGAACTGGGAAGATTAAGTATATCCAGAAAATTCAATGCTTATTTAAAATAAAACTATGAAACCAAGCAAAAATATTCCCATACTGATAGATATTTATACATGTAAAGCAAGGTGACTGAAAAATCTCCCCTTCCATAGATTTTGAACTTTATGCCTGAAATCATACTTTTCAAGTGACATTCCCAATTCTTGCAAATGCAGCAGTTTTTAAAGATAATCTAACACATTAAATTGTAGTTCAGACTAATGACCCTTTTACAACTTTTTTTTACTTTCTTAGAAACTAGTTATTCAAATAGAAATGTTTAATATTTGTGAAAATATTTAATGCTCAACTCAACTCTTGTGATGTATGTATGATCTTGAAAGGATAATATCTTATTATAGTTATTACAGGTTTATCCTATACCTTAACTTCAATATATATATATATATATATATATATATATATATATATATATATATGTGCCAAACGTTTTTCATTTATTTAAGTAGAAGTGTAGTATAAAATGTTGTACTTCCTTTTGTTGACCAAAGATTTGTGTTGTAGAGTGCATTTAGATATGTTATCTACCTAATACTGGCTACGAAATGTTTGCGATGGTGAAATTTATCTATGATACAATTTTAACTTTAAATTTTTATCTTTCATAAAAGATCATTTATTTAGTACAGGGTAAGTGATCCTCTGTTTTCAGCATCCCCAGGCCTGGGGTTGTAGAAACGCACCACCCTGCATGATTTTGGGGACAGCATAGCAGGCCCAAGGTTCCAGGTCCTAAATGACCTACAGTACCAGGGATCAACCCTGGGTACCTGTGCTTGTCAGACAGGAGCGTAGACTGCCGAGCTATCTCATGAGCTCCTAAGTTTTTCCACATCATAAGAATTGGGTGTAACTGCAAGGATCTGTGAAAAAATTTTACACATTACCTTAAGTACTGTAGAAGTTCATATAATTCTCCTCAAGGAGAGCTAGGGTTATGACTTCATGATTAAGGAGTTGAACCCTCTTTTGCAGATTTTTGTGTTTTTTTTTTTTAACATAAATTCAGAATCTAAGATGTTTGTTAATATCATTTATTCCTACAAAGCAGAGAATAGGAAAAACTCCATTTGAGGGGCACTCTGGCGAGCCCCACAAAATACTGACTGTACCTCGTTGCCTGGTGCTTAGGTATGTCCAGAGATACATAGATAGATAGATAGATAGATAGATAGATAGATAGATAGATAGAGAGTGAGAGAGGAAATGGAATATTTTGGTCATATTAATATCTAAATTTAGTATTATACTGAAAGAAGAGTGGGAATGTGAAATTTGGAAAGAAGAACGTGACTCTTTTTTCACAATAAATCATAGTTGCATATGTTCTTCATATATACATCACATATCAACTTCTGTACTAGTTTATATATTATGAAGCTAAAATAAAATTATAAAATGTGGGAATAGAACTATTACATGAAAAAAGTCTCCTAGTATTTATTTATTTTAATTTTATTTAATTAATTTATTTTTTAACTTCATTTATTTTTGTTATGGGTGGTTCAGTCTGCCCTGGGTGTGAGGCTGGCACAGCCACGGATAGAACTAAGGTCCGTACAGTTGCCTAAGCTTGCCTATGCAAGTGCTTTAGACCACTGAGCTATCTCACCGGCCCTAATTTAATTTAATTTTGAAGAGTAAAAACAAAAGAAAAAATAAATACCCAATACAAAGAGAGAAACAGGATAACATGCAATAACATATTATGTTACCAATTTTCAAAACAAGAATAGCTAATTAACAATGGCTGTTATATTATCTATTTTTATCATCAAATCTATTGTTCAGATTGACAGTTATAGTTATGAAAGATTGGAGAAATATTTGAATACTAATACATGCTTTCAAGAAAACTTAATTTTTTCTTGCCTTTTTTTTACTTTTTAAAAAAGAATTGTTTTAAAAAGTATAATAATAATTGATAACACATTAGAAACAGTGCACATTTAGAAGACCAAGATGAGAGGTATCCAAGCGTGGTTTTTATATTGTACATAGTTGTACTTGATGTAGTTGCTTAGATCACTGATATTAACATGCAGAGTTAGTTAAGGTGGAAACTCTAAACGTTAAGTGTTTTCACATACTGATGGAGATTATCAGTACAATCATATCACCCATCCTGTGGGAATAGGACTATTATGTTAAAGTAATTTCTAGTGTCTACTGTAAGGAGCTAACGAAGAAACTTGTATATCTTTTAGAACAGGTTATCAACCTATGTTGTCCTATTCAAGACTTGATGAAACCAGATCTGGGGATGTTGTATTATAAAAAAAAATAGTGATTGAGGTTCATCAGTCTTGTGTAATAATATTAGTTTAGATTTTTTTCAATGTGTAACAGATAAGAATTTTCCACATCATGTCTCTTGTTGGCTTAATTTACAACATTTCAAAAAATCATTATTTGTACAAAAATTTCTTCTCATTGAACTAAAAGAAAATAGTTGTATATGTAGTCCAATATTCCATAACTATAGTGGGTTATTGACAGCATAACTGTCTCAGTTACTTTTCTCTGATTGCTAGGACAACTACTCAACACCCAAAATGAAGGAAAGAAAAGTTTATTTAGCTCACAGTTACTGGAGGTTGCAGTCCATACTCAGCTGGCTCCATGGCTGAGTGGCACATGGCAGAGAGCATCCCATTCATGGCAGCGGGACAGCAACAAAATGGGGACAGAGACAACCGACCAACCAGAGCAACATAGAGCAACAGAGGAAGTCTGTCTGTCTCTCTTATGTTTCATTCAGGCTCTCTGCCTCAGGCCGCACCGATAATCCCAGCAGTACTCAGATCCCTAATTCCATCAGTACTAAAACACATAACCCCAGTGGATCATGAGTCCATCTCAAACTCTAGAATTTCTGTCCCATAATTGCATGAGGCTTTGAGGGGACAACTACGCACAAGCCATAACAATAGTAAAAGCAAAGACTGGTACTAGGTTAAATAGTCCAAATGGACAAAAAATACAATATTTCATTCTCAATTTATACATTCATTATGTAATACATGTGTAATACATACACTCCATTTACTGCTGTATAATTTGGATCAGAGCATGCTTTATGGCATAAATAATTAGTATGCTCATTGTAATTTTTAGAAATAAAGCCTAATAACCAAAGAAGCACACGAAATTTAATTCTGTAAGAGTTAACAACAATACATGTAATGCTGTTGAAGAGACAATAATATTGGCAAGGCAACTAGGTGTTCCCCAGATAGAAAAGAGAGATAAGAAAAATGCAAAAGTTTATATGAGACATAGACTGTGTCTCAGGTTAACTTTACATATAGAATTGCTAAAGCTAGCAGATAAGAACATGCAAGGAATAAGCGACTTGAGATTTTCCAAGGTGAGGATTTGTGAAGGATATTTGAAGATACAAAACACTACATAGGACAAACCTGATTTTACGTTCCTATTTTCATATTAATCATAATTCAGCTATGGCATAATTAGAGAATCTCCACACACTGTTTCATAAAAACACCAACTGCATAAACAAAAAGTACTGGGCTTTTGAGGATTTTTACAGAATTTACTTAAAATGCAGTCACAGTTCTTGTCTCGATGTTATTCAAGCATAGTTTCCATTTTAATGATTGACTTATTATTTGTCATAAATTGAAATGAAGCTAGTTTAGCAGTAATGTTTTTTTCATTTCATTATAAATTTTCATGGAAAAGTGAAAATTTTGAGGGCTTTAGAAATTGCAGTTAGTGAGATTTTTCAAACAAGGGAGAAGATCGAACAAAATCTCTGTCACATGAAGTTGAAAATTATTTGTGGGCTTTTTTTTGGGGGATGGAAGTGAGATTAGAATAAAATTAAATTGATGTGTTACATTCTTTAGAGGTTTATCTAAATACTTACAATTTCACTTTTTGAAGCAATGCTACAGTGGTGTTAGAATTAAACTATTACATATATATGACTAAAGTTCCTAAACATCAAATTACTTACTAACAATGCCAAATTGACTTTTTATTGAAAAGCATCATTATACTATAAAAATGGAAACTGGTTTTAAGTCACTAGAATTTTGGAAACATTTAAAATATGAAAGAGAACAAGTCAAGTTAACATAGAAAAATAGAAACATTTTGATGCAATATCCTATGACCTCAATAAGAAAGGACATATTAGCTGATTCAGTTTTATCTGAGTGTGATAAGTTTTTATGTGAACCAAAGCTGCTATCCTTTATTTACATCTCAACTATGTTTCAACTTTTCTTTCTTTCTTTCTTTCTTTCTTTCTTTCTTTCTTTCTTTCTTTCTTTCTTTCTTTCTTTTTCTAGAACTGGTGGCTGAACTCACGTCCTTGTGTTTGCCAGGCAAGTACTTATTCTATTGAGCTATCTCCTCAGCCACCCCCCAAGTTATTTCTTTCATCCCCATCATTTTATCCTCTTTTATGTTTATCTTGCTATTGTTGCTTTCCTTTGTATTTTTTGCCTATTATATTGCTTTCCCCATTAATCTATCACTTAGCATGTCAGATATGAAATATCATATTTGTGCTTATGAGCATATGAAAGTGTATATTTTATTAAAGAAAATATCATAATTGAAGTTTGGTTGCATGCAAAATGTTCATTTCAGAAATTAGTGCACTAGTAGTCACTTTCCTGATGCTGGTGCAGAATAGCTGACAGTCAACGCTAACAGGAGCAGGATTTCTATTTATGTCAACAGGCTGCAAGGCAGAAGTAGTATGACAAAAGGACATGATGGAAAAAGCTTCTCCAACCTGCCTGGAATGAGGAAGAGAAACAGAGGCAGGGGGAAGATTATGCACTTCGCGTCATGCCCCCAGTAGCACTCCTCCAGCCAGGCTACAACTACCAACAGCCCATGTGCTTAGCTGCTGTGTTCCTCAGTGGGCCATGCACTGCTGAGTATAGATATGGCCCCATGATCCACTCACTTTCCAAAGAAATGAAACTTTTCAAGGAACATTCTAGATTTAAACCAAAACATTTTATGTCTGGCTCTCAAAGGCTCATAACTGTGTTCAACTGCAAAGCCTTATTTAAGGTTCAGAGTAAGCTCTTGCTGTTAAGACCTGTAAAAACCAAAAGAAGTGAGATACTATGGCTGGGGAAGATAGCTCAGTGCCAAGCACATCTCTGGTAAGCCCAAGGACCCAAACTTGATCCCTGCTACTGAATGCTGTGCAGGTCCCAGGTACTGGGCCTGACACTGAGATTGGGTGTGGTGGCACATGCCTGCAATCCCACCACAGGAGGATCACTGAGTCTGAGTTACATAGTGAGTCCTTGTACCAAATAATTAATTAATGAAAAAAATTGTAATCTTTCCAACATACAACAGCTCAGATTTAACATTATTATTTCATAATGGAGAAATAGGATAGAAAGGAATTAACTCAAAGAAATTAAAAAAAAAAACAATTAAGCAAATGTTAAGTCTTGAGCCTCCATGTCCCTCACTCTAGTTAGGTTGTTGAAAGTTGTGAGCTCCAGTGGGAGCCTTCTGCAAGCACTGTTGGCTGGAGACCACACAGTCACTCTTTTGAACTGACTCACTCATTACTTCAGCGTTCTCTGCAGATATCCCATGTTCCTTAGCTTCTCTAAAATTCTGGAAACTCTACTGACCCTCAGACTACTCTCACAGCTTTATGGCTTTCCCTCTCAGGGTAGTTACTATCCTCCAAATCTTCCTTTGAAATTTGAAGGGAAGTCTTACATTCTGATGCATGTAATACCGGTAGCATGAGGATGATGCTAAGCTCCACCACCTGAGCAGTAACCAGCCCACTTAGTCCATAGCTATAGTGGTCCCTGAAGGCCTGAATGGTTGAATCTCATGAAGCATCTCCTTGCAAACCAATTCTGTATGTGACCCTTCTCAAATAAGGTCCGCAGGAGGGGTCATCGCAAGTGACAGGTTTACACTTTTGCACTTGGTATTGACTGGATCTTGTCTTGAAGCCATTTTATCCTTGTCCTGTTGAAAAATATTTGTCTTACTTTGAATTCTTATCCTTTCAGCAGCCAACTTCACGCTTCCAAATTCTTAGGTTTTTCCTTTCTGACTGTGCTCCAAATTATTAAATTCATTTAACTTGTCTTTTGCAAATGCTTCTCAATGCCAAAGAAACCAGTAAGACCCATCCCACAGACTGAATGTTGAACTTCCTGATCAGTTTCTTTGCTGGATATTCCTCTGCTTTAAATTCAGCCTCACCATAAGTCTTGACTCTATAACAAAATAACACTAATCCAGTTTCCAACACAGTTTTTGATCTCATTTAATACCTTCCAATACTGCTCTGTACTGCCAAACTTTCTATTATTGTTCTTTTCTCCTGAGTTTTAGCCAGCATTTTCTATTAAGCTCATTTTACCACATTCTAGGTTTCTCTACCTGCCATCTCTGAATCTTTTGAAAATCCTCCCAAAAACCATTTTCAAAAGTTTATAAACACCATAGGAAAAAAAGCGTCATGATAGTAACCTAAAACACACCAATACCTGCATTAGTCACTTTTCTGTTCTTGGTACAAAACATCTAACAGCTGCAAGCAAAAGAAGAAGTTGACTTGGCCTCATAAATTTACTCCATGGCTGAATGCTCTGAGGCTAAAAGAGAATGGCAGAGCATTAAGATGGAAGAAAAGTTCTCAACTCATGACAGCTTGGACTGGAGAGAGAAAAGAAGAACCAGGAATGAGAATAAAACCTTCTAGGCTATGCTTCCATGACCCAACTAGATCCATGGTCCACCTCCTAGAAGAATTTTTAGTTACTGAAATCATAAATGCATAAGACACTCACTGATGAGTGTATGGCATCAGTCATATCATCTTTCAAATATATGAAACTTGGGGGGATACACATTTTAGATATAAACCATAGCAGTGATGAAAACAGCCAAGCAATTTTGGTTAATTTTTATCTATGCACCAGGATTACCTCCATCTATCTGTAGATCTTATAGTTCCTACTTGTGTTGCAATAGCCAGAATTATAAATTTTCATATCACTGATTTCAGAAAGCAAGAAGATTTCACATTTATAGACTTGCAAATCACCTGGAACTGTATTTCTTATTTTCTTTCCAAAACAGGGGTTATTATGGCCCATTTCCAAAAAAGAATTTGGATCCAAAGCACTCTTGAGAACTGTGATGCTTACTGGACATAAAGACCACTAAAAACTATATTTAATGAACAATCCCAAGGAAATCCATAACACATTCAGCTGTGTTATGCCCTTAAGTTCTTGTTTTCTTCTTTAAAGTTCTTATATTAGGGGGACTAGACGATATTTACACATATAGGTCTGGTTTATTTCACTAATGAGTATATGTTCAATATGCATCCATTTATATATAAAGTCTTCAAACTTATCATTCTTTATGGATGAGTAGTATTCCATTGTATAAAAATACCACATTTTTTTTTAACCATTCTTCAAATGATGGGCATTTTGGTTGTTTCTAAGATTTGGCTATTACAAATTGGGCTGCTATAAACATAGGTTTTCTCAGTCTAATTTGTAACTCTTCACAGCGATAACAGAAATATTAAACAATTGTTATGGCTTATGTCTAGTTGTCCCCCCAAAGCCTCATGCATTCATGGGGCAGGGACTTCTATAGATTGATTGACTCATGAGCCACTGGGATTATATATTTTAAAACTGATAGGATTATTGGTCTCAGTATGGCTGGGACTATAGGTGTGGTTTAGGGTGGATATCCTAAGGCAGAGAGCCTGATTGGAATATAAAGAGTGACCCAGAAGCAGAATCAAACTGTTGCTCTGCTCCTCTGATTGCTCCATTGCCTCTGTCGCCATGTTGTTGCTGTTCTGCTGCCATGAACTGCTGCTCTCTGCCATGTGCCTCTCTACCTTGGATCCAGTCGAACATGGACTGAAACCTCCAGTACTGTGAGCTACATGAATCTTTCCTTCCTTCATTTTGGGCATCAGATATTTGTCCCAGCAATGAGAGAAAAGTAACTAAGACAACAATATATGGAAATTGAGGAAATAATTGCTTCTGCAAACTCTTCTAATGTTCAAAAGTCTATGTGAGATATTCCTAAAATCTCAGCAATATATGAGAATATTGTTAAACAGTAGCCTTAATTTTGAGGAAACAAAGGAGATTCCATATACACAGAACCTATGGTAATATTTCTCAGGGTGGGAAGCCGTGTCGTAGCTGATCACTTAGTTGTGCTGCAGTAGTTAATGCTGCTGCCAGATTTTGAATTTTTTACTTCTATCTTCCTATTTTTTGGGAAAATCTCTTTTGACACAATACACATAGTAATTTTTTTAACATATTTTGTGTACAATAGGAGGAATGTTGTGTTTCTTTGCCAAGAAATTGTGAAGTCCTTATTGAAGACAGTCACAAAATAAAATAAAAGTCCAGATATACTTCAGATACTAAGTCTGGATGGCATAAAGTATGGGAAGAATGAAGTACTTGTTTTAACCTCAGATACAGGAGTGAGGGGAGGCATCATTTGACTGTCTGATTTTTTAAAACAACGTTACCTCTGACTTTCAAAATACAGAAAAGTATTCCAGAAACTCAGCACTAAAGCAATTCTGAAATTCTCTGCATTTTAATCAAGTGAAAAAAAAAGTTGATTGTGTAAAAAGGGAAAAAGCTATTAAAAATAAAAGTTCCAAGTATGTTTTAGGAGTAAAGAACTCCTTCCTTTCCCTTTAATTTATAACAAAAATAAATACAAAGATATGCACCAGGGCATTCTGAAAATAAAAAATAAGAGAGAAAGGTAGGACAATCAAAACTGAAATAATAACATATAAGACAATGAGTTAGCTACTTGTTTCCTGACAGCCTCTAAGGCAGTCTAAGCCACAGAGCATGAAATGCAGATATTTTCTCAGAAAGAAAACAGAGAGCTTGGAAAGCGTTACCGTGTACTGTAGAGCTGCTTGCTTCTTTTGATTCTTTTGACTGTTCTGTTCCTTTTCAGTGTGCGCTTCATCTACAAAACTGTTCCTATGTTGGGAATGACAACAGTGGGATAAAGCGTTGGCAGGAGGAGGTCTCTTCTACCACATTGCCCAGAGAAGACCCAGTCATAGAAAGAGTGCAACAGTACAGGAAGGCTAAACCTCTCTCTTTCTAGTAAGAATACAAGGAAAAAATGAAAGAGCTCAGGAAGCACACATATACATAGCAGGTCATGAAAAGGATGGAGACAGAGGAAAAGATTTTTTGAACTTGCACATATAGTCCTCTGATTACCTCCAAAGTGCACTTGTATGAAGCTGACTGGGTTTGAACTACCAAAGGCTTTGAGATGTAAACCTCAAATAGATCAACAATGTCCCAGATTGGCCCATGGGTGGTGAACATATGAAGTAGACCAGAATAGTAATGCAAAGCCTTGGAATACTAGACTGACATTGGAGTCATATCTTACAGAAAGTAAGTCAAGACTTGAGGTAACAACCTGCTTATTAGCTGATAACATAGACATGAAAATTATATAAAGTCAACATTCACTAGAAGATCTTAACAAGAAAGATCATCATAATGTAATATTGAAAATGTCCAGGATATAATAAAATGTCTCTCAATGTGCACAAATGGGAAAATATAAATTGATCTTATGAGATCCTTACAGATTATTCAAAAATGGAAACAATTTTATATGTATGTATTAAAATATATGTGTGTAAAATATATGTTGCAAAGTACAGTACTACAAATATATATATTATTTTCAAATTGACACATTTAATTTAAATTTAAAAATTATTCACCCCATGAGAAAATTATCACTAAATTAGATACTGAAAATAATTAGTGTCTTAAACATCACATATTTTCTTAAATCTTTTTAATTTAACTTTGCAAAGGTATATTAGGATCTGGATAATGCTCTCTATTTCTTCTTTGATCTCTTTTTTAGCAAACATTTTATTGAAATTAAAATGATAATTCCAAAACTGTAAAATATTTTACATGAAAACATTATATATATATATATATATATATATATATATATATATATATATATATATATCTTCCTTTGGCTCTCTCAGCCCACCATGAGGCTGGGGCTGACACAGTCTGTGGTGCTGAAACTCAAACCTTGGTCCCCTGCACTTGCCTAAGATTGACTAAACAGGTGTTTTAGACTGCTGATCTATCTCGCAGGCCTATATCTATATTTTGAAAATTGACATAATACTTAATAATATTTTTAATGAAAGGCAAACCATGGGCTGTATACAATCTTATTCTCATGGTAATTTTCCATTCCACATATTCTCTTTTTCATATTTCATTTTATAATTTTTACATTTCAAAAATATCATTATGATCATTTTATTAAATTTTTATTTGATCATGCTATATAACTATAAATATTGACAAATTCCTCATCCCATCAGTGTAGCATGCTTTTAATTTTACTTAATCCACTGATTAATTTTCATACTATCAAAGCTTTTTTCATTGTTATCTTGTTCTAGTAGCAGTTCTTGGCTCTTTCTTTTTTTAACCATGCTTGCACATGAAAATGATCACTCCTCTACATGGAAGTTCCTCTTCTGAGATAGTGTGTGTGTGTGTGTGTGTGTGTGTGTGTGTGTGTGTGTGTGTGTGTTACCAGGGATACAAATCAGGTCCTTACACTTGGCAGGCAGTTGGTTATGCTGCTGAGCCTCATCCCTGCTTCCCGAGATCCTTTTCTGTCTCCTAACTCATGTGCAATCATTTCCTTTCTCCTAAGATTCATAATCATATGTATAAATTCATTAAAATTGGACTTCATTTTATCTGTGGGGGCTTTTTTACAAGTTTGAAATGACACATAGTTATTATTTTTAGAATATTCAATAATAAGGGGAAGAGCATTAATTTGATATCCACATGAAATTAACTTATATAATTATAGACTTCTTGAGTGGAGCAATAATAAAAGAGATCAATTATTCCTATCTGTTCAGTAGATATCTAAATACTACTTAGATAATGATAATGAATTTTATAATCTTATGTACAACTGATATAAGGAATCAGAAATTTGCATTAAGTTTCAGAATATTAGATAATAGAGTTATAAAAATCTATAGGTATTCTTATAAAGTAACAGTTTAGACGTTGCTATTAAATAACAATAAGCTTCTTACTGAATGTCTAGATGAAATATGTTCACTTAAATCTGAGTTTTGAATACTTGGTTTAATTTTTACTGTTTTAGGAATACCACTTTAGTGAGAGCCTATTCCATGCAATGTATAGGACATGCCCCTAACCGTAATTGTGTTTTATGTCAAATTTAGTTTTATCTGGATTCACCTGCTATGCTTAGCGGGTAAATTTAACAGCTGTACGTCTTCAGATCAGCAGTATTGACACCATCTTGGGAATTGACAGAAATGTAGGAGCTCTATTTCCACTTCAGATTCACTGAATGAAAATTTGTTGGCTTAAAAATATGGGTAAAGTATTTCAAGATCATTGTGACATAAAATTAAGAAGCATCCATGGAGGATTTCCTTAAAAGGTTCATAACTACTAAGACAGAGAAAAGAACACTAGGAGAATTGGAAGCCTCTGGCTTCTAGAGGTCTTGCAAACTTTCAACACTGCCTAACTCCTAACAGCAATAACATGAAACCCCTTGTTAAAAACTCAACACTGTTTTCAGCCTCCCAAGCACTGGGATTACAGACATGCACCATACCCAGTCTCAGTTTCTACCTCAGCACGCCCCAGAGGTGGGACCTGGTACAGAAAACCTGGGATTGAACCCCAGTCCCTGAGACTGCCTCTGCAGCTGCTGTACTCTGCCGAACTATCTAGCCATATCCTATCTATCAAATGTAATGGAGAGATGAAATCATCAATGACAAAGAACAATTGAACAAATTCATGACCACCAAACCAACTCTATGAATAGTATTGACAGATATGCTAGAAAGAGACAAATGTGATCACAACTTCAAGAGCAGCAGAAAGGAGACATCAAACCAAAAAAGTAATTAAAAATAGAGAAAATATATGGAACCTATAGCAGGAAAATCACATGACAAAGATAAACCAATGTATATCAGTTGTAATCACCAATATAAATGACCTCAATTCACCAATCAAAAGAATCAGACTAGCAGAGATGGTTAAGGAACAAAATTCAACAATAGGCTTCATTCAGAAATCACATCAAACTCAAAAGAAAATTGAGAGACTGAAATTCAAAGGATGCAAGACAATTCCTCATGACACAAGAAACCAGAAAAAATCAGGAATAGTTATTCTGGTTGCTGACAATTTCAACTTAAAACTAAGGACAATTCAAAAAGATGAAGAATGACACTGTACAGTTGTTAAGGGAAAAAAAGTAAGAGGAAGTGATAAATTATAAATGCATATGCATCCATTGTAAAAGCACCCACTTATAGAAGACAAATTTTAACCGATATGAAAAATCAAATGAGCAATAATATAAATATAAGGGGAGACCTTAATATGTCAATCACAAAGAGAAAAATTATCTAGGCAAAAAATTGGCAAAGAAATAACAGAACTAAGCCAAACTGTTGAAGAAATAGACTTACATTTTACTTACTTTAGAATGTTTCACCTAGCAACAATAGAGTACATATTTTTCTCAGATGCACATGGTATGTTTCCCAAAATAGACCACCTACAGAGCATCCTAAAGTAAATACAAAGGAGTTGAAATTATCCCATGTATAACATCTGACCACAGTGCAATGAAACTGGAAATTATTGACACCAGAAACACATGGAAATTACATAATTATCTCCTAAACAAACTGAATGTAAATTAAAGAAGAAATTTTTAAAAATATTTACAATGAAACAAAAATGAAGATACAACTTACTAGCACCTGTGGGATACAATAAAAGCTGTCTTAAAAAGAAAATTTACAGCAATAAATTCTGTAATAGAAAATAGAACAATCACAAATAAATGATCTTAGGCTTAATCTCAATCACCTAGAAAAAAAGAGCAAGTCAAGATGAATGCCAAAAGAAGACAGGAAATTATAAACATTTGAGCAGAAATTAATGCCATGGAGCGAAAAAAAACCAAAAAAACAACAACAAAAAAAAAACAAACCAAAGGATAAGTGAATCAAAGAATTGGTTATGTGAAAGAATGAAGAAAATTGATAAATTCCTATCCAACCTAAACAAAAACAGGAAAAAAAGTTCATACAATAAGGAATTAAAAGAGTGAAATAATTACAGACTAGAAAATCTCAGATCATTAATACCTACTTCCAAAATCTTTGCTTTTACAAGATGGAAGACAAAAAGGAAATGGACCACTTTCATAAATTCATGTGAGATGCCAAAGCTGAGTCAAGAAGATATACATACTCTGAATAAAACAATAATGGAAAATAAAATTGAAATATATTTAAAAAATTACCAACAAAGAAAAGTCGAGGTAATCATGGATTCACAGATGAATTCTATAAGAAATTTGAGAAGATTTAATTCCAACTTTTCTCAAATCTTCAATGAAATTGAAAAGAGAGCAGTTCTAAACTCATTCCTGGAAACAAGTACTCTGATTCTAATACCAGAGAAAGATCCAACTAATAAAGAGAACTACAGGCCAAACTCTCTAATGAATATAGATGTAAAAATCCTGAATAAAGTACTAGCAAATAAAATATAGCAAATCACCAAGATTATACATCATGATGAAGTGAGATTCATCCCAGGAATGGAGCAATGGTTCAACATATGCAAATCCATAATTGTAATGCACCACATCAATAGAACCAAGAATAAAAACCACATAATGATCTCAATAGATGCAGAAAAAGCTTTGACAAAGTCCAACACTCATTCATGATTAAAAAAAAAAAAAAAGCCTACAGAGAATCAGAACAGAGGGTTACTATCACAACCTGATAAAAGTTATCTTTGAGAAAGCAACAGCCAACATCATATTAAACAGGAAAGCCCTCACTGTAAAATCAGGAACAGGAAAAAGACGGCCACTATCTCTGCTCTTATTCAGTATAGTATTGGAAACATTAGCCAGAATATTTAGAAAAGAGAGAGAAATAAATGGAATAAGGATTGGAAAAGAAGTAACCTTATTATTTGCAGATGGCATTATACACTACTTAGAGGAATTCATAGACTCCTTCAAGAGTCTTCTAGTTGTAACACCTAAATTCAATAACATAGCAGGATACAAAGTCAACACACAAAAATCAGTAGCAGTTTTTGTACACAAACAATGAATGTACTGAGAGAGAAATTGGAGATAGCATGCCTTTCTCAATAACATTCAAAAATAACTAGGAAATAGTATTAAAAATGAAGCAAAATTACATACAGTGAAAATCATGGTATCTTAGATAAAGAGACTGAAGAGAATTTGAGAACATGGAAAGATATTTCATGCTCCTGGATAGGAAGAACCACCACTGTGAAAATGTCTATATTCCCCAAATTGTTAAACAATACAATGCAATCTCAATTAAAATACCATTAGTATACCTCACAGAACTAGACAATTTTAGTTCATTTTACCTTTATTTTTTATTTAATCAAATTTATTTATTTATTTATTTATTTATTTATTTATTTATTGTATTTTTAAGGAAGGTTCTACAGCAGCGGTTCTCAACCTGTGGGTTGTGACCCTGGTAGGGGTCCAATGACTAAAACACAGGGGTTGCCTAAAGCCACCAGAAAATACATATTTAAACCCATGCTATGCTATGGAGAAATGTTATTTATTGGAATTAGTAATAAACATTTCTCAACATATTATTTTTTGCTTTGGGGTCACCGCAACATGACAAACTGTATTACGGGGTCACCGCATTAGAAAGGTTGAGAACCACTGGTCTACAGGATTTTCAGGGTCTCACTACTCGACTGTATTTGTAGGGACCTATGTGTTTACAGCCTCTCAAGAGCTGGGATTACAGGCTCATGCCACCAAGCCCAGTCTCCACTGCCATCTCAGCAATCCCTGGAGGCAGGACCAGCATGGCCGGGATTAAACCCCAGGGCTCTGTGCTGCTTGCATGTGCTTTAATCCACGAAGCTATTTGACCAGTTCCTTTTTATTCATTTTACTGAGAAAAAAAATGATACAGTAGCAATGAAACAGTTTCAAAACAGGTTAGTAGGATACTTACAATAATTAATACATTGTATATTGTTGTCTAGAGAAAAGTTTTTACAGTTTATGTCTAATTGTTTCCCCAAAGTCTCATGCATTCATGGGGTGGCTTCTGGACTTTATGATTGATTATTGTGGGTGAGGATGCTGCTCTTGTTCTCGGGTAGGAAATTTGCCTGCAGTATAAGGAGGAAGGAGTGCCTAGCTATTTGCCTAAGTTGCTGTCACTCCTTTTGCTCTGTGCTCTTTGTCCCCCTCCCCCTGAAAGGCTATTCTGTGTCATTCTGCCTTGGAGTCAGCTAAGTTTGGAATGAAACTTCTAGTAACATGAACTAAATAAGCCTTTCCTTCTCTAATTTTGACTGTTGGGTGTTTGCATCAGCATTGAGAGAACAAGAAAGACACTTTCCTACAATTTTCCGGAACCAGAAAAGACTCAGAATATCAAAAGCAACCCTGGAAAACAAAGGAAAGGCAAGAATTATCACAATCTCTGGCATAAAACTATACTATAAAGCTACTGTGATAAAATCAGCATGGTAATGATATAAAGGCAAACCTAAGGGTCAGTTGAACAGATTAAAAGATGCAAACACAACTAACAACACATTCAACCACCTTTGCCAAAGAGGGCAAACACGTTCAATGAAAGAAAATACATGTTTAATAAATGTTGCTGGAAAAACCGGCTTTTCACATGCTGAAGGCTAAAATTAGACTCATCTCTATCACCTTGAGCTAGACTACCATCAAAATGAATAAACGATTTGAACATTGAAGTAGAAATACTGAATGTTCTGGAGAAAATTGTAGGTACAAATCTGAAAGAAATAGGATCAGGTAGAGAGTTCATAAACTGAATCCAAACTGCACAGAAAATACATCAAAGAACCACTGAAATATCATCTTTTTGAAAAGTCTTGCACTTCAAAGAAATTCTCACAGAGTAAAATGAAAACTCACAAACTGGGCAAAAATTCATAGCCAATTGTGCCTCATACAAAAGCCTTCTATCTAGAAAATATAACTAACTTTTAAAAGTCAGACACTTCAAATTCTAAGACCCAATCCAAAAATGAGCACCTGAGATAAATATATTCTCTTCAAATAAAGAAATACAAATGACAAATGAAAATATGAAAAAGAAAATGCAACACTTTTCTTTTGAGAAATGCAAATTAAAACAACATTAAGATACCATCTCACCTTGGGAAGGATGGCTAATATCAAGAATTCTGCCAAAGGGGCTCGCTGGGGAGATAGCTCCATGGCACAAGTGCTTGCCCAACAAGTACAAAGTCCTTAGTTTGAACCCCAAAAGAATTCAGTCCAAAACAAATGCTGGAGAGGCATTTGAAAAATGATCCCTTCTCCACTTTTTGTAGGAGTGCAGACTGGTACAACCACTATGAAAGTCATTGTGGAGATTCCTTACAAAGCCAAGCCTGGAGGTTCTATTCAAGTCAGCTATTCCATTCCAGGGTATTTTTTCTTTCTCTCCCCCCCCCAGGATATTTTTTCTAGAAGAACTAAAAACAAAATACGTAGTGATATTTTTGTACCCATGTTTATAGTAGTGCTATTTGTCATAGCTAAATCTTATTCATGACTAAATCAAATTCCCATTTGCTGAGCAATGGGTTACACAATGGAGTGTTATTCATTGGAAAAAATAGAATAAATTTAAGGCTTTTATCAATAAATAATTGTACGGCTGGGGAGATAACTCAGTAGAATAAGCTTGGCAAGCACAAGGGAATGACTTCAATCCTCAGTTCCAAAACAAACAAATAAATAAATAAATGTAAGTAGAGAACATACTTATAAGTGAAACAAATTAGATCTGCATGTACGAGCTTCATATTGTCTCCTTAGTGTGAGAAACAGAAAGAGAAAAACAGAATCTGAAGGGTACAATAGATACTGGTGAAAGAGAGGGTACTTACTCAAAAGGAAGGAATTATTAAGTTAAGGAGGACAAGCTATGCAGTTGGTGAGATAGATATATCTATGTATGCAAGCAGGATGGTTTGGATAACTGTTCTGTGCATTTTTGCTGATCTATAGAAATGAGTAATTAAGGCTTAATTTGTTTTTTTCTCACTTTTTTTCAATTCTTTGACCTTTTACTGTTCTTAATTTACTAATTATTCCTTTTGTCTTCCAATTTACATGCATATTTCTGATAATATGAAGAAACAATTGGAAATGACACTATGTATTACAACAACTACTGTGAAATTAATATTATTTTGTTAAGTGAAATTCTATGTGACATGCCATTCTTCTGTTTTAATACTGTTTTGTAGTTTCTTAAAAAAAAATTTAAAAAGAAAAGTTAGCTGGGCCGGCTAGATGAACATAAAGTTTGAAAAATACTAGTCTACAATATTGGAGACAAGTGAGTTGTTCTCAAGCTTCAGTTATGTCACTTAAATTAAGTCTCTTCATGTTCATCCAGCCAGTCCAGCTAACTTTCCCTTCAAGGAGGAAAGCCATTTGAGTTGTCCTTAAATGTGCTATTCAAGCAGGCCTTAGCTTTTTGTGCCAGGAAGTCAACACTCCCTAGATATTTCCAATAATAGGTAAGAAAAAAAAAAAAAAAAAACTAAATTATTTTATCTGGATGACCCCCCAGGGAAATGTAATTTGATAATGTAATTTGATATATTTATCTTAATACTGTTTCTGATATCTTGAGTTAGCTCTTATGCTTCCAAATGGCATTAGCAAATGGTGATTGGGATTATTTATATGTAGTAACTGTTTTAGGTTCTATATAGTATGAAAGAATCATAAAACTGGCTCATAGTAGTGCTGGAAAGTCTTAATTTAGAATGATCATTGGATTCTTAAAGCATAACAGATTTCTCATATCTTAACTGAGAATAAAGTAAAAAAGTGATTTTCATATCTTAAAAACAGAAGGCAAATCATAGGTGATAAATTTTTAGTAGTCTCAGAGTTTAATTACTCATATTCTTACCACCATCATCTGACAGTGCCTTCTATGTCAGAACTCAAGCTGAAACTCACAGAAAAAATCTGATTTCTTGCTACTCTACAATTTCCTAAGCTTAGAAATCATCAGTCCCAGTTTTCTGTTGAGCAAATTGAAATTCTGAGAGTTAAAGTAATTTAATACAGGTCATATGAGTATAACTGAAATTATATTCAAATGAAGTATCATGTATTAATGAGTGAATAAATAAATGCATGAGTGTTTTAAACTAACATGTATTTGAATATAAACTAGTAATCTTAAAATACACCTTATGAAAGTATGGATTTAACAACATAAAAATTCGTATTTAGGTTTCAAAGCTGTGTGTTTGAAAATAAAATTTTGCTTTTCTTAAAAGAGATCATTTCCTTAAACAATTGGAATAATTTCTGATAATTGGAAAAATGATGAAGTCTTTTGAAAGTCAAACAACTTATCAGCTAAAAAAATAAAAATACAAATTGTATGTTTCAGCTATAACCATCTAAAGTATTTTGTGAAAAAAGTAAATTTTGCAATGAGGCAATCTCCTTAGGAAATGCTACAATAAACTCAATTTTCTTTTAGGAGTATTTCCACCATTTTAAATCTCATTTTCTTTTATTTTTTTCTAAATATTTTATAATATAGCTCAGGAGATTGGTGCCAAAAACAACATAACGAATTTCCAGGCTGCATAATTTATGACTGCATACTCATAGCAACAGTTTTAACCTCCACTCGTATTTACATTTGCCCTCTATTTCCCAGATTCAAATGGTCTTTCTAAAGAGATTGGTTTCTTGCAGAGACAGGACAGTAATCAGAAATTTCTATCTTACTCACAATAAATCAGGTTGATTTCTGTCCCCATTTGCGGTCACCACTGAAACAAAATGCACCTCTCACTGGGAGATGCATGTGCACTATTAACTGCTTGAGTTTTGATTTCCAATAAAGATAACTTTTCAATTTGTTTAATGTTTCTATAACAGGGGTGTGGTTTCCTGACATAACAGAACAGTTTAACAGCTAATGTTCTTGCTGGTTCCTAAAAATATCCATTAGATGCCCTAATTATTGAAACTGTTTGTTACACAAAGAAAAATAAGAAAAGTGATAACAAAAGTATGTTTTATTGAATTAAGTAAAAACAGAACTGCCAATTCAAACACCTTTAAATTCAAACTTTTAGTGAAATAAATCAAATTATGAGTATTCCTGCCCATCATATTAAATAGACTGGAGTCATGTGAAGGGATTGCAGCAGAAATTCTATCAACAATTATAAATGATACATAAATTACTTGAAAATTTGACTCAGAAGAAATTGATATTCAAAAGACCCAGGCAGTCCAGACAGTCAATTATCCACTTACCCACATAACTGACTCAGACACAGCTGCTGGCCCAAATGCTTTCTCTAGCAAATAGCAAGGGCTAGAGGTGTCTGGATGCGGCAAATGCTAGCAAATGGATGAGAGAATTTTCCATGAATCTGAAAAACAGAAAGTTTTACTTTTCTGTAGAGAACCTGTAGGGCAACTTACCAGAGAAGCAACACTCTGCAGATATTGGGTGTAGGTAAATTTAAGCTAGGCTTTGGTACATCAGAAGCCAAAATTCCAAAATGCTCAAAGCATTGAATATCTTTGAAATTCTTGGTACTTCTTAACACGGTATAGTAGAATGTTGATGAGTGTACCATATCAAGTTTGTTATCGGGAATTGATCCCACTCCTTTTGCTTTCCATCTAGAATTATTTTTCCCCCAGTGGTGTGATGGTATACGAAGATATGGAAGGAAAAATCAGGTCATGCCATGAAGAGGAACCAGTAAAATTAGAGAGAATATGTTCACTGGGCTACACTGTGACAGCAGAGCTATAATATTCTGAAATTAAATTATCAGTGCAGCCATAGTTCCTCAACCGCTGCACAGGCACTGCCTTTTCAAGCAGATAGAATTAAATGATAGCGAGCTCTCCATTTGACTGCCATTTTTCAACTTTATGTGCATCGCTTTACTTAATTCCTTACCCTTACAACTAAAACCAGGATGCTGATTCCAGAACAGATCATCCGGGCCATCGTTGGATGGCTGACTGGAGAGAACTGCAGGTTTTCACAGATAAATTCAGTGCAATCAAAGTGAGTACTGAACTCAGGGCCCAATCACATTACACAGCGATGATGCTGTGTAGTCTTTCATTCATGCATGTGTTCTGCAGATATTTTTGAACTTTGCTGAATTAACAGATTTAATACAAAAAGACAAACTATCTAGAGATTGTCAATGGCCTGATGAATGATGTGAGGCAAGTTTCCAAACCGTGATTCTTGAGCTCTATTTCTGTACTACAGAATCAGTATCTGAGGACTCGGATTCCTTCATCTTCATGTAGTCAGGCTTTCCACATTGTTTTAATTGCAGGTGGAGAAGCACCAGCCCGGGGAGGTCACAATTGCTGAACTGACAACCCCAGCATAATACCTTACGCCAGAGCCCCTCGTTCAATTAAATATACTTGTAACTTGTATTATAACAATCAAGTAAAGTTTGGCTTGATATTGGTTTTATTTTTCTATTTAGAGAGTTAATATATATGAATCTACATATAAAGTTCACCTTGTCAAAACTCATTCAAGCAAAAATTCAAGAAAGTAACAGAATGTGACTTTTACTATGGAAATTATGCAACACCACCTAATTCTAGTACATTTCTATTCCACCAGAAGTTTTCCACTTTTTTCCTTCCCTAGGTAGAATATTTAACCATAGTAGAAATAATTTAAGGTCCAAGAAATTCACTAGATTCCCAGAAAGTAAAGAAAAAGTGAGTAAAATGATGCAAAGAATTTTGAAGAAATAATTGCTTAGACTTTTTTTTTCTTTTTGTCTTTTTCAGACAGGGTCTCACTATGCAGCTCAAGCTGGCCTTAAGCTCACTTTTGTAGCCCAGGCTGGTCTCAAACTCACACTGAAACTCCTGCCTCAGCGTCCCAAGTGCTGCGATTATAGGCATGTGCCACCACGCCTGGCTAAAACTTCTTAAATTTGATTAAATGAAGAAACCAATTGATACAAGAATTTGAGCAAATTTTAAGTGGAAAAAAACCTAAGGAACTCCATTGCAAAGCTTACTACAATAAGAGTTATTTTAAAAATCAGATTTTGAAAGTCACCAGAGTGGAATTACATAATTGCTTTAAAGGGAGATAGGTATGATTATTTTCTTTTTTTAATTTTTATTTATTTTTTTTCAAGCTTCAATTTTTTATTGTTTAAATTTAACAATGGTTATATTACATATTTTCATCATCAGATCAGTTTAGATTAATACATATAGGTATATAAGATTGATCAAACAATTAAACATTAACTCTTCTAAATCAATATTACTTTTTTTTCCTTTTCCCTTTCTTTTCTTTGAAAGTTGACACATTGCATATTGTCCTCACAATCGTTCTACAGAGTACAGAATTGGAAGTTCCATTCAATCCTGCTATTCTCCTACTGGGAATTTTCTCAGAAGAACTGAAAACTTCATACCATAGCGATATCTGTGCACCTATGTTTATAGTAGCCCAATTTGTAATAGCCAAATCTTGGGAAACAACCAAAATGCCCATCATTTGAAGAATGGTTTAAAAAAATGTGATTATTTTCTTATCCAAAATCATGGAAGAAAAAAACAAAAACAAAAACTTCACACAGCATTTTTCAAATGGTGAGAGAAATGTTCTTTGTGGCTATAATCACAGCACACTTGTTTTTAAGGTTTTCAAATGACACAGCACAAAATACTGTATTGTATTTTTTAAAAAGACTAAACATAAAGAGCATTAAAAATGAGCTAAGATTGATTGAAATAAACTGAAGCTTAAGAAATTCACTATATATAAATGTGTGCTTTTAAATAATAGGTAGGGACCAAATAATCTATAACCAGTCAAGTGGAATCTAGATGTCAAATAAAAGCTAAGCCAGGGTAATCATGGTATGAGACATGTCTGATGGTTAATTTGGAAAGGACAGATGCCTATGACATTGACTGTACTGCAGAGAAAATAAATCAGCACTTGGAAGATGAAAACTACAAGTGAATGCTTGGTTTTTGTAGTGTAAAGAATAGTGACTATGACTGAATTAGTTTATATTTGGTCTTGGAGAAAATGTCATAGAGATATGTTCAATGATTAAATTCCAGCATGTTGAGTCAATGTCATGTTATAAAGACAATTTGAGAAGCCTATAATAGAATTGTATCCTGCAACAAAATTATCTAGTATCACAAAATCTGAATGGAAATACTCTGCTATAGGTGATATTAATTTATCAATGAAAGTAAATTTTCTTCTGGGGAAATATTGTTTTCCATTTTAGTTATCAATGTACACTTAGGGTTAAGTACGAACTAGGGTTGTAGTAGAAGTCTTGTGTTTGTAAAAATGTGCAGATGAGTGCATCGTGAGATTTTTACCGAAAATAAAATTTTAAAATAATAGTGACTGATTCCTTTTTTAGTACTTACTGCTTTTTGGACATTTGCTTATGCATGTGTTATTATATTAAATTCAAAATCGTCTGCTCCATTATCATTCTTATCACTTTCGGTGAAAATGTTGAGGCTCTGGCTAATCAGGATTCTGGCCCAAATTAACAAGAAGCATCTGACTCACGATTGGACTCAGCTGACCATTTATCCTCATGAAAATCATCAGTGGCAAATACGATCAGGAAAGAGATTATTATCTAAGATCTGAGTTTCAAAAAGTATAAATTAATATTTGACTTATAAATTAGCATTTACTTTTGGGCACTGTTTTATTTCTAGAGAAACTTAGTATCTCAAATGTAAAATGAGAAATGATAACCATTTTCTAGGGAGCTATAAAACTATATGAGAAATGCATGTAAAGTTATTAAAATATAACAACAACAATAATAATAATGTCATTACGTCACGCATCATAGCAATGATAGTCCTCAAATTGATATGTTGGGTGGGGTGGGGACTTACCAGTTTGTTCATTATTTGATGCTAGGGATGCAAATCATAGCCTTCCACCTGCTATGCATGCGATGCACCACGAGATTTACCTGAAGCCCTAGGAATTTATAATTCTACTCCTCTCAGTGATTTTCAGCAAATAGATGAGAGACTTAGTGCTATTGTTTCTTTACCACAAAATCATATTAATTTTAATTCTCACTGAGGTTTGAGGCCATTATATTGACATTAGCATTAAAGCTTGTTTCAGGTATCTCATTCTGATTTTTCAGTCTTTACCTATGCATATTCATTTTTTCATTGGCTAATATAAAACAGTTGAGATTTATGTGCTTTTTTGGTGGTACCAGTGACTGAACTCAGGACCTTGTGCTTGCCAGGCAAGTACGTTAATTCTGCTGAGCTATCTCCCCAGCCCTTGAGTTAATATTTTGTTTCAATGTCATTGTTAATCATTAAATAGTTCTCAAAGCATTTCACTATTAATAAAGATACTTGCAAATATTTCCTTAAGCTAGTGTTGTGCTTTATTGACTCAACATCTCAGACTTTCAGATAGCAATTTGGTAGCAGTTCTGAAGAAAGGTCAAGAGGTTTTTTGTTTTGTTTTCAGAATTATTTATTTATTTATTTATTTATTTATTTATTTATCTTGTTTCAGAACCTTTATTTGTTTACTTACTCATTTTTAAGGTAGGCCCATCCCGCCCCAAGGGCAGGGCTGGCGCAGCATGTGGTGCTGGGGATTGAACCGCGGTCCCTGAAGCCTCTCAAGCTTTCCCAAGCAGGCGCTTTAGACCACTGAGCCATCCCGCTGGGCCCCAAGGTCAAGAGGTTTAGAAACCTGATAAATGATAAAACAGTATAAGGACAAAAGCCAACTGTATGACTAAGATATTTGGAAATTACACAGGGAATTAAAGGTTTAATTCATGTGAATTAGTGGATTTTAATAATCAATACACTTTTGTTAAAGCAGTTGATGATCCAAATGTAAGGGATTACTCCCCTAGTTTTCTTACATTGTGTGTTAATCAATGCTAAGGTGTGTTATAGACAGATGTGTTTTTACTTATCCAGGGAGACTGGTAGTAATGTTTGATGGTGATAAATCTGTGGATGAATTTTCCATTTCTGTATAGAAGTACATATATGGTGATCACTTTCTTTGAGAAAGATTCAGTGTGGATTGATGGAAAAGTGAATGAAGAGAGAAGCAAATGAAACTGGGTCATTTTATACACAACTAAGAAAGGTGCAAAAATAGGGAGAGGCCTTTTCATTTCTTGAGACACATGCTCGCCTCTGAAACAAAATACCTACTACAAAGTTTCAAATGAAAGAATTTCAAATTTTGTTTAATACTGCAACAACAAGCTGTAACTTACCATATGTCTCTGTCATTGCAATTACAGAATTTCATTAAGAATGGTAATTCATTGTAATTACAGAATTTCATTAAGAATGGTAATTGTTTTATAAAAGTGTTTAAAAAATGAAATAATAACCCTTAACATGCTATCTAGTACATTGCACTTGAAAAGTTCTGTAACTATTGACTACAGGGGCATTTCTCATATTATAAATGCATAAAATCACTAAACAAGGTACAATTTTAATGGATATGGTGGAAAAAAGGCAAATATTTTAAAAAAATTGCTAATATGGAGAGACAGTTCCGAGAGCTAAATGCCTGCTTGGCAAATGCAGGGACCCAGGTTGTTTGATCCCTAGTACTGCATGTCATGCAGGTCCCGTGCCAACCCGGCCCCCAAAACCTCGCATAGTGATGCATGCCTGTGGTCCCAGAGCTTGTGAGTCTAAGACATGGAGATCAATACTAGTCCAATCTGTGTAGGGAAACTCTGTACCAAATACATATATACATACATATATAAATACATAAATGGATACACAGAGATAGATGGATGGATGGATGGATGGATAGATAGATGTTTTAAAAATTTTCTAAAAGAATTCAGTTTGCTCAGATGAGCTGCTAATACTTTGATTTTAACTGACAATTTACAATATAGATGCATATAGATTTTGTTTTTTTTTCAAATTTTATTTTTATTTATTTATTTATTTATTTATTTATTTATTTTTTTTTTTTTTTGTCTTTTTGAGACAGGGTCTCGCTATGCAGTTGAGGCTGGCCTTGAGCTCACTTTTGTAGCCCAGGCTGGTCTTGAGCTCACACCAATCCTCCTGCCTCAGCCTCCCGAGTGCTGGGATTACAGGCGTGCGCCACCACGCCCGGCCCTTTTTTTCAAATTTTATTCAACCTTTCTTTAGCTTTATTTTGTAAACACAAGTTCGTAGCCTGGATGTGTTGGAAGCAAGTATTGTTATTAACTCTGTACAGCAATTAAAAGAATTTGACTGCATCCTACATTGGAAAATCAGAAATTACAGTCGAAGAAAAGAAATTTGGACTGACATTGGATCTCAGGTTGGCTCTCTTCCTATGTTTGGGCAGACATTAATTTAATCCTGGCTAAATTCTGCCTGCAGGAAGGACTCAGCAGCTTAGAAAATTGGGCCGTCCGCTAGCCACACTTTTAAATGCATGTTTTGGAGTTTGTGGTATTTACATGACTTTATTGCAAAAGATATGAGTTAAGCATTGTGTGTAAGTCTCTGTTTTATAGATATTCATACTCACTGCTGTTTGAATAACAGAACAACACTAGCATTATTAAATGGGAGAGTTTAATACTTTATTATGAAAATATTTTATATTGCGGGAGGTACTATACTAGGGTTGTCATAATATATAAGCGGAGTTACTCTAGAAAATGCCATTAACCTTTCTGAGTTTTTATTTTTCCATTTCTAAAATAGTGGTTGTAAGTATCAGATTACTGAGCATTAAATTATGTAGTCAGCATGTTCTAAACTCAGCATTTACTTGTTGATCTCATTCCTGCTTGATAAGCTTCTGGCTGTATTTTACGATCTTGCCTGCTTCATTCGCTTTTATATATGAGGAAACTGAATCTCAGAGAAACAGGGAATTGGCCAGGGAATTATAGATACTCAGTGGCACCACCCAGCTGAAATTCTACTCTCCCAAGCCCTCATCAATATTCTCCTTAATTTCAGCAAAATAACTGAAATAGAAGACTGTGAACTAATCCCCCTGGCCAGAACAATCCAAGCACTGTAATAGGGTTACAGAGGAAAGAAGAAATAGGATGAATCTGCATTCCTGAGCGCTATAAATAGTTGCTGTTTGGGGTTCCTTGTCTCGGACTCCTTTCTTCAGCAACTCCTTTAATATTTTTGATAACGCTTGTTTCATTTCACATAGGATGAAGACATACTAAGGAACAGAAATCTGTGCTGCTCACTTATACTGCTGTTACTTACAAATCCATTTTATAAAGTTCTCAGGATAATGTATAATTTATTTCTGTTAATATTATGTTTTGCAAAAAAAAGGATTGTGTAGTAGAATAATCTTTCCATAAATGTATCTACCATCGTCACTAAAATCCGGGACTATATTAAATCATGAAAGAGACAATATCTTGTGGGTGGAATTAACATTACTGATGAAGTGACTTTAAAATATCTACTATTCTAGATTTTTCCATGTGGCTGCACTGCAATTACAGGTGTTTTAAAAATGAATGAAAAAACAGAAACTATGAAGACATTATGTGTTTCTGTGTTTGTATAAATCTAAACTCGTTGAAGAAGTATTGATAGTTTCAGGGTGTATATGCCAGTGGAAGAAAAGATAGTCAAACCTATCTGCAGGAAATAAGCTTCACAGTTAGATTTAAATCACTTTCAGTGAAATCAAGATTATCTAACATGGTTGATACTGCATTTAATAGTAAATGAGTGGACTTGAACGTTTCAAAGGAGGTGTGCTGCCAAGCTGCCTGGCTGAGCTTCAGTGATGAATGCCCAATGTACACAGGGTGCAGATGAAGATGGCTTACTACCCCCTTGGTAGAATACGCTGAGAAAACATGCCATAGATACATATATTTCCTTTATACCACAGTCTACCTAAGTACTTGTAAAGTTTATTTTCTCCTCAGTTATGGTTATTCTTGTCTCAATTTGTGAGAATATATCATTCTAAATTCTGGCTTGCCTACACTTTATTAAGCTCCAGTCAAGAATTGACTCTGTCCGCTTAAAAGTAGAAGTTACATGAAACAAAAGAATGGTGTTGTCTTGGTATAAGTTTTGTTGAGGTCTCTGAAAAGTTGATAACTTAGAAGGTGCTCCATAGGCAAATCAAATAAATCTTCATATGCGTTTTAATTTTAACAGTTACTAGCTGGGTGATCTCATTTTAGTCCTGTAGTATTTAATTTTTACTTACACAATCTAAATTACTTTCCTTAATAGCACTATTTGATATTACAACTTTAAATACTTTACTTAATTAGTTCCTCATTTCTTATGCTTATCCACAAAAGAGAAAACTATGATGGCAGCAGTCTTTGCATATATTGATATTCACTGACAATATTCAATTCAAAAACTCCAGTTTTAGAACAGTAGAACAATATTAGTTGACTGAATATATGAATGTCCCTGTTGCAGACTTTGACCTCAGGAAAACATCGCTGCTAAAATTGGGTGTACTAGTTAATTCTGATAAAGTGTACGGAACATAGTAAAGAGATGGTATTCTTGTGTTTCCAATGATAGACCGCAGCTGTTGTCATTTTCTTTAAATGGAAGAAATTGGTAGAAACAAAATTCTAGTGCAAACTAGTAGGTAGAACAGTTTTATAAAGAAAAAAAAAACCTAGTGCTTATAGAATGGGACTTAGGTTTGGAGGAGGGATGGTAACAAACCCAGTGTAGCTACTGTAGATGATACATTCTGCATCCAGAGGAAATTAGTGGGAAGACTGCAAAGGACTGGTCCATGTGTCTCATATGGCAGCTGCTGCACACATCTTGCCTTGCCGTGGACCACTTAGATAGACTGAATTTTCTAGTACTACAAAAAACAACAACAACAAAAAGAACTAAACTTTCTTTAGAAAAATAGGAAGTAATTATAAAGTCCTATGTGGCTACGACTATGCTATGACATCATTTTGAACACTGATTACCAAAATCAAATGGCCTTAATAGAGCCTCATTTTAGAGAATTATTAAAGAGTAAATTTGAAGCATTATTTCTGAATTTCAGTTGCATAACCCTGGAGGTGAGGCATAGCACCCAGAATTTAAAGGGTCTGGTTTAGGTTACTGGCAGACATTATGCATACTCCATACTCTGAACACCTGTTTATGTCACCGCCTGGAGTTTGCTGCTTGTTCTCCTTGGTTTTCCTAGTGATGCATCCAACAGCCTGTCCCTTGTTCCCTTTCCTTTTCAATTTTATCTGTTTCTCCCCTGCTTCCCAGAAGTAAAGCCATACTTAGGTAGTAGAACTGCTCTTTTAGTTATCTTTGGTGTTATTTTGAAATGTGTACCAGTTTGTAGTTCCATTATTAATTGTTTCTAAAATTTACCTTTTTAAAATCTTCAGAGTTAAAATTTCCCTGTAAGTAGGATGAAGGTTCATGGTGGTTGCATCATTTGCTCTAAACTAAATTTAGTGTTATTCCCTTTTCATCACTATCATTTCCTTTTCTGTAGCTATTCAATGTTTGAAAGTCAAAGGTAAAACAATCATGGTCAAGCATTTGTGCTGAGTTGATCAGTAAATGAAGACTTACTGACACTTCATTTTCTGAGAAAAAATGTATTTCTGAAGTTTCTTGAAAGTAGACATTTCTTTTATCAGCCAGATGTATCTACAATAGCTGGAGTACAGCAAATAAGTCATGAAGTTTTTGACTTGAAAGAGAAAAAAAATATCTCTTAACACATGAAAATCCTGAAGTTTGCTTGCATCATAAATTAAAAGATATTGTTATTCACAAATTAGAAAATCTGAAGAGAGACAGCTACAGCACTGATTCAATGACTCAGTACTGCCAATGAGACTTCTAGGTTTTCTGTCTGTAGGTCTACGAGGTGTGATCAAAGTGTACAGTGACGGCAGAGCTTAGGGAAAGGAACCAAGAGATAGAGATGAGAAGAAGAAGGAAAATGAAAGAAGAATTGATGTATATAATACAACACCTCTCAGGGAAGAGTGCAATCGGCATGTGCTTCCAACATAGTACTAACAAACCCCCAAATTGAAAAAATGTAGGATGAACAAATAGAGGGAATCATTACAGTAAAAGACACACTGTCACTAATCCCCTTCACGTTGAGCACTGCATCTCATCATTCTCATCACTTCTTGAGGCAGTTCCAATAGGTTTTCCTTCATGAGGCTGCTTATCAAGTGGGAAAAAGGCAGGCGATTCTGCCAGATGCCATCCAAGGAAAAGGAAAACTCATAAAACAGCGTGTATCTTCTTTAACTTTAGTCACCTAAACTCCCACTGGAGCAACTTCTGGCTCCTCCCCAGTCAGAATGCTGACGGGACATAAGTGTTTAAGATCAGTTTAAGATGTCCAGGAAATCACAACAGTGTCACTAAATACATAAAATGCACTCCAGAGCTGTTTTATAAGATGAAAAGACTGATGAAATAAATGCACTCAAAAGCAAAGGTATGAGGAATGTTTTGAGAAGGGTTAATGGCAATGTGTCATTTGTTGTCATATTTTCTTAATTGAAACATTTATTGTATTAATTGATTTTACCTTGTATTATACTTTCCATGTTGTTTTTCCATTATTGGTCTTATAAAATTTCTGGTGATAAGACCTTTGTCATAAATATCTACACATATCTGCTATAGATGGAATGAGAATAGGAGGATACATTTCAGAGATCTTTGTCCGGGATAGAAATATTTCGTACATACCTTAGTAGATATTTTGATGTTTCATGTATCTAAGTTGCAAAAAAAGATTAGGAAGCAGAGACCTACCATTTCCAATCTTTATGATTGGAATCAATTTTTCCCAGAAAGGAAAGAAAATGATTTGAACAACAACAATATCTATATCTGTATCTGTATCTGTATCTGTATCATATCTCTCTCTCTCTCTATCTCTATGTCTGACAGAGGAAGATATGAACCTGCTGTGGATGGGAGAAAGTTTTATGTGAATCCTAAGTTGGTTATAAAGACACTTCCATTTTGAAAATGAATACAGAACAATTTCTATCTAGTTTATATATCATCTGAGAAATTCTTCCCTTCCTCAGAGTATGGAAAACAAATAACCCAACCATCAGACAAGAGGAAAGAGCAATAGATAGAAATAAAGAGTCCTGACTTAACTAAAATAAAGCTCTACATTTTGACTGGAAAAGAATTCAGGGGAGGGAGTATAGAATAAATTCTTTATAACTCTCTTTCTTCTTTGAGCTACCACTGAATAAGATAAACAATTTGCTAGTGTGTGATGCAGAAAACTCAGTGTGAATCAAATCAGGCAATGTTACTGCTTTCCAAGGGGGTGGTGTGGCTAGATTGCGTGCACTGTATCTGGCATTTGTCACTATTTCTTAGATGGAGGATAATTTCTCTTGAAAGACTACCACACTGAGTCATTTAATGATACTGGTTTCTAAGATTTAAGATGGGAAGGAGGAATGTTAAAAGGTGTACATTTGTTCACTGGGAGGTGAAGGGAGTTTAAATTCGTACTTAGCCTTTGCAGCTTCCATCAAAGGCAGACACCATTTCTCTCTCTCAGGTATTCTCTTTATTCAGTGCTAGTCCATACTCTCCTGCTACTTTAACTGTTGCACTATATGAGAAGGCACAAATAAGGTGAGGAATCCGTGTTGCTCTATGAATTAACTATCCATCAGAGAGAGATGAAAGCATATGCTTCTTACCCACCTAGAGGAAAGTACAGTAAGTACACTGAGAACTGACAAGAACAAGTTTTGTGCACTTAAGAACAGGCATATGAATTATGATATAAATAGGAAATTACACATTTTCAGGTTGGCAACCACAGCTGGGTGACAGAATCAGCTTTGACCACAGGAACAGTTGCAGCCAGGGCAATGAGTGTATGCTTCAACCAGCCAGCATAATGAGCCAAACTCTGGATAGTTCCCTGCCCTACTTGGCAACGATGGCAAGAGAGGAATGTAACCACTCTGAACTTAAGTTTTCTCATGTGTCATCTGAATTTTTAGAAAGAACATGACCTATAGAAAGCACTTCTTGCATAGTCGCTGTGATGTAGACAGTATCACAGAAAACTAAGTAAATAAACAATCAATACTCCAATAAAAACTTTTCAGACAACAGAAACAAGAAGTTCATGAATCTATAAAGAGGAAACTTCCTTGACAATGAATTTATATATGGGCAGGTATTCAAATTCTAGGTTTAGAAAACCAAATGCCCAGAGAATTAGCCTCATGTAGTGCCTCTGTAAATTTCAGATGGGCCTATTACTCCATGTACTTAATGCTGCCCTATTCATGTTTTAATCATTTAGTACTGTGGTTAAAGAATTTGGGCTATGATCTCTTGAATTCAAATGCTTCATACCAGCCTTAACATTTAGTAGCCATTTGGATTTGGGAACACTAAATTCTCCTTTACTGAGAATTTTCCATTGTAAACCGAGAGTGAGTATATTGTCAGGGTTGATACTGAGGACTATAGGAAGTTATTTCGAAAAGTACTTGGAAGAGCATTTGACAAATAGTATGGACTCATTATAATTTGAATTTCTGTTTGTTTTTTTTTTTAAATTTATTTTTTGCATTTGCTAGAAGGTACCACTATGCAGCTTGGACTCATAGTGATTCTCTAATTTTTAGCTTCCCCAGCACTAGACCGACAGACCTAAGCCACAAAGCTGGGTGTGGCTTATGTCTATATGCTACCTCAGTGCTCCTGTGGGCGAAGCAGCACAGCATTGATGCTGGGGATCAAATTTCGGTCCCTGTGCTTGCCTAAGCAAGTGCCTGCCTAAGCAGATGCTTAGTCTGCTGAGCTATCTCCACATCCCTAAAATTATCCTTCTCCCCCGCCCCCCGGAGATCGAACACAGGACCCTGTGTTTCTTTGTTAGGCAGGTGCTTACGCTCCTGAGCTATCTCTCCAGTTGGATTTGTATTACTGATATAAAAACAAAGAAAATTCCACCAATGATAAGAGGATAAATAGCATGGATCCAAGGAAGACATATTTTTCTTAGTATGGATATTCAATTTAATTCAGTTGGCAACAGAATGCAGTCTTTCTGCATATGTGAGGATTCGATGTTAAGAATAAAAAGGACTGCCAGGCGTGGTGGCTCACGCCTGTAATCCTAGCACTCTGGAGGCTGAGGCAGAAGGACTGGTGCGAGTTTGAGACCAGCCTGGGCTACAAAAGTGGGCTCAAGGCCAGCCTGAACTGCATAGCGAGACCCTGTCTCAAAAAGACAAAAAAAAAAAAAAAAAAAAAAAAAAAAAAAAAAAAAAAAAAAAAAAAAAAAAAAAAAAAAAAAAAAAAAAAAAAAAAAAAAAAAAAAAAAAAAAAAAAAAAAAAAAAAAAAAAAAAAGAGGAATAAAAAGAATAAAAAGGACTTAGAAAATATTAAGACTATTTTCCCATCTAAAATTGCATAGAGCAGACCTAAACCGCACCGCTGGGAGCTGAGCCTGCGCACCCGCCGCGGGTAAGCTCCCTGCGAACCTCTGCCCCGCCTCTGCCTTCCCGCAACTAACTTCCTGTTCCAGCCAGACCCAAACCGCACCACTGGGAGCTGAGCCCACGCTGGCTGGGTCAGGATCCTTGGCCTGCCTTCCCTTTCCCCGCCCCCCACTTTTTTTTTTAACCCCTCCAGCCCAAGCTCCAGCACCGAATTCATCAAACATCTCGTTTGGTAAGCGATCTGGTCCACGAGCCTACCAGGACTACTCAATCCCAAAGCTCCACCTCCACCTACAGACCACATCCGCCAGGATTCACAAAAGCTAGCAGCCAGAGCCCAAACACAAGAGTCAGGAACCTCTGCAGAAGAACCACCTTGGAGTCTCAAGACCAAATGCCCATAGACACAGCATAACACCGCCAAAGTGCAGAGGTCGCTTCCATACAAAATGATAACAACAAGGAGTAGGAGGCAATCTCAGGACCCGTGCCCACCCAAACCAAATACAGAAGACACTATCATGGAAGAAAACGAGAAATATACAGATGAAACCTCTGAATTGGTAGCATCTGAGGCAGACACACAAGTGCAGAAACTTATAGAGCAACTGAGATCAGAGATGACATCTGAAGTAAAAAAAGAAATACATGAAGTGGAAAAACGGCTGGAGAAACGTATAGAGGACATCAGAGCAGAAATAATATCTAAAGTTGACAAAGACATGCCTAAATCAATAG
>PVJA010006503.1:0-72902 GCA_004027025.1 Myocastor coypus
TTTTTTTTTTTTTTTGTCTTTTTGAGACAGGGTCTCGCTATGCAGTTGAGGCTGGTCCTGCGCTCACTTTTGTAGCCCAGGCTGGTCTCGAACTCACACCAATCCTCCTGCCTCAGCCTCCCAAGTGCTGGGATTACAGGCGTGAGCCACCACGCCCGGCTTATGGTATTATTTTAAAATATCACTCACATCAAAATGAGATCGTAGGAAAGCAGACATTTATTTAGGTTGTGCATTTTGTTTGAATGAGATATGGCAAAAGGGATGATTTATGTCAATGTGAAAGGTATAAATGTGTTCTGGTTCTGCTTTGAAGTCCAGTTCCATGTGTGAATGGGGTGGGGTGGCTAAGCAGAAAACTGCAGCCCTGGTTTCTGAGCTTCCTACCCAGTAGCACTCCCCTCCTCTTTCCTCAGAAGATAATGAGTCAGGTGTGCTCTTAGCACCCAGGAGAGAGAAGAAAGAACAGCGAGAAAAAAGATGAAAGTCTCTAAGAACCAAATAGAAGAGGAAATCTTGACTACTAATTGGTCCTTATTACACCCGAGATGAGCAGCAGGCTGCTTCTTGAGTTTTTCTCCTGTTCTCTTTGGCAAGTAGTAAGAATATTCACTTTAGGCAAGAGTAAAAGCAGTTACTTTTGCACGAAGATGAAGGAATGTGTACCACTAATCAAGTAGTAAAAAGTCAATTTCCACATCTGAATATGATGTGAGTGTTTCTGTATGTAAACCTGATGGGAATAAACATCCCAGCAAAACAATATAAATTAATTAGTCAGTTTTGTGAGTTTTTAAATTTCATGTAAGAATGACTACTTTTTAAAATTATATTTAGTACAGGGTCTCATTACATAGATTGGATTCATAGTGATTCTCTTGTTTTCAGCCTTCCAAGCTCTGGGATTACAGGTGCATGTCACCATGCCCAGTTTCAGTTGCTGTCTCAGCATGCCCCAGAGTGGGACAGGCATGTTACACAGGGGGTGATCAAACCCCAGTTCCCACGTCTGCCTAAGCAGGTGCTGTGACCCGCTGAGTTATCTGGCTGGCACTTCAGAATGACTGCATTTTAATTCTGCCACGCATGTCCACTAAAACAAATTGCATCAATTTCTAACTAATTAAAGGTCATGGATTAACCAGTTTGTCAATAGATGCTTAAAGGTTAATCAGGAACATAGGACAAAGTTATCAAATAGTTTACCAGAGAGAAAAAGAAGTGAAAGGAGAAAGAAGAGACAGAGAAGAAGAGAAAGTATTGCAAAGAGCCCATTGGCACCTCTGAAGGTAACTGAAAGACCGAGAGGCGAGGTGGCAGTTCATCCCACTCTTGAAAGAGCCTGCACTCTCTAGCCACCGCAGTATTTATTCTCCCCAAGAATCCAGTCATTCTTAACTTTTTCTTTGTGCTAATTAGCACAACGAGATTAAGCCGCAAAAAAGCTAGATAGTTGGAGAGTAAAACTGAAAGCCAATCTAACTTTAGAGACATCATAAATGAGAGTATATTTTCCTAAGTGTTTGAATTAACACTGAATGTATAATTACTTTTAAAATCTGACTTGTATAAAATGTATTATTTATTATATTTAAATATTAACATACTATAAATTACATCCAATCCTAATGCTAAAGGAAAATAAAATCCCCGAAGTTTTGGCCTTTTCAAAGCATATTTCAAAAACAAAACTCATTTCCATCTGTATTTTTCTAACAGTAGGTCTTAAATGATGCAGAGTATGGGAAATATCCAAATGGAAATTCAGCAATCTATGTGAAAATTAAATCTTTTAATATAAAATGTGAATTAGAAAGGCAACATGTCACAGCATTAATTTCAAGTTGTAATTCAAGTGGAAGAACCAGGAAGCATTCATTGTCTTCAAGAGCAGATGACCTGAAAGGTTGGGCAAAAGGGCAACGTGGCTTGGAAAGAAAGAGAAAAGCGATTACATTAATTTTAATAGCACAATAGCAGTTTTCAATAAGCTTTATGACAGCAGAAAAGATTGATTTTTTTGTACTTTTTGCTAAAATGTGCAGTGTCCTAAACTACATTTTGCCAGAAGTCTAATACCTATAATTCATTGTATCCCATATTCTCAATGTTAAAAGAGGCAAGAAAGCAAAAGTATGAGGGGCTTAAAACATAATGAACTATAGATTCATTACTAAAGCTCTCCTGGAGTCCTGAAATTTCCTTTTAATTTTAAAATGCACTTAACAAAATATTAAAAAGCACAAGAATGGATATAAAATGGTGTCAGAACTCTAGGTCCTCAATCTTCTTTCCATAAGAAGTAATTTGAGTTTGCTGAAACTCAAAGAGGGGCTAAGGGTTCCTAACTACATAGAAGACATGCTGTTCTGAAAACTAAACTTCCAGTCTATATGAAACATTTTACTAGGCTATCTACAGAAAGGCAGAAGCCACATTTACATTGGGGAGACTTACTTTCCAGTCTAAAGGTAACGTTACTCCATCTATAGTTTCCTGGGGCACACTTACAGCCTGTGATCAGAAGACTAGACAGGTTTTGTCTTGTAGTCTCTATTTCCTAAGAGAGAAAAATCGTTTTTGGTTCAGAAAAATATTTTGCTGTTCAACGGATATACAGTCTTGATAATCATAATAATTTCAACGAAAGTTGCAAAAATAGAAAAATATCATCCAGACATCGATATTTCAGTTTTCTTCCAGTTTAGACTACATATCAATATAAAACACCTAGGGAATATATGAAGATAATTTTATTCATATAAATTATTGTCCAGAGGAAAATATTGTTTTAGTCATTGTAAGTAGGACAGTGAGAAATTATACTTCTTTCAAATGAGAAATTAGAGCCGGGGATATGCTCAGAAGCATAAACACCTGCCTAGCAAGAGCAAGGTCCTGAGATTGATTCCATGTACTGAAGAGAGAGAGAGAGAGAGAGAGAGAGAGAGAGAGAGAGAGAGAGACAGAGAGACAGAGAGAGACAGAGAGACAGAAAGACAGAGAGACAGAGAGACAGAGAAAGAAACAGAGAGAGACAGAGACAGAGATAGAGAGACAGAGACAGAGACAGAGACAAAGAGATAGAGAGAGGATAATAAAAATTTAGAGGCCACAACATGTAAGTATAACTTTCCAAATTCAGAAATGCCTTTTCTGAATAAGAAAAGATTTGAGAGACGTGGTAAAGAACTGTGATCAGTGACACATTTTGTTCAAATCATGGGAGAGATTTCTGTGTGGCTTATGATGAAGGATCCAGAATAAAGGGATAGGGTTATGAGGTAAAGCATATGAAAATCAGGCTTGTTTTTGTAATAAAGGAGGGTAGTTCTAGAGATATATGATCTACTCATCACTGGAAATCTCCAAGTTAGTTGTAAAAGACAGCAAAATAATATCAATGATGGTAGAAAAAATAAAATGGGATTTATCCTGATACCTTAGTACCTAACTCACATATTTCATAAAATTTATTGAAAGGAGAAGTTATTACTGGTATCTTATAAGTAGTTTTTTAGTTATAACATTCCTCATATATTTATAACCATATAAGGACAAAACAAAGTTTTGCCCATCAAAGTTGGGACCTTATGATGCTTCTCTTCGTTTGATGCTGAGTGCTATATCAGTACTAAGCTGAGGCATTGTTGTAATGGAAACACAGTATTAGTATGCTTTGGCTGGGGATATAGCTCAGCAGTGAAGCACCTGAGCACCTGCCTGATGAGATTGTGAGTTCAATTTGCAGTTTAAAACAAAATAAATAAATAAATAAATACATATATATATATATATATATATATATATATATATATACATATATATGTATATATGTATACATATATTCTGATGCATTTATATGTTTAGAGGTAGGGTAGGTAGGAAGATTGTATAATTTGTCTGAGGATACAAAACCCATATTAAGTTATGTAAGGAATATATTACTTAGCCAGATTAAAGGGAATGGCGGACTAGAAGAGGGGATGAGCATGTATCTTCCAAGCAAAGCAAACTACATTTTTAAAGTCCCAAAGATAAGAGACATTAGAGATGAAAATATCCTATGTAATTGAGGAACTAAAAGAAATGAAGACATTATAGTATAAGTATTTGTTAAGCTGTAAGTTCCCTGATGTCAACTATTGAAACAGTCTTTCTATGAGATATTAATATTTGTTATGTAAAATTAATTAACATGAACTGTTCAATAAACATCTTGTACATAAGTAAATTAGCAAATTTTGAGCAGAGAATTAATATCAATGGAAGCTAAATTCTTTTGAAATGTGAATTAGGGAAGATCACATATTGCCTTGGAGATAATGCTGAAATTTTTGACTTGACTCTAAGAGAAATTAAGAACCAAATAATGCTATTAATCAAGTAATAATCTCAGTTCTAGTTTTCTAAAGGACCTATGTGTTTAAGCACAGGAACAGAACACATTATGACAAATTTAAAATATAATAATTCAAGTATTTTATTAAAACACTTTCCTGCTGGGGAGATAGCTAAGTGATTTAAGAACCTGCCTGGCAAGTGCAAGGTCTGGGATTTGATTCCCAGTATCTCATGCCTTGACTGCCCTGGAACCCTCCGCTGGCCATGTCAGCGGCAGAAACCAGTCATGGTGATGCACACCTGTAATCCCAGCACTGGGGAAACCGAGACAGGAGGATTCCTATGAGTCCCAGCTGTGTAGTAAGATTCTGTATCAAATAAATAAATAAATGAAGAGATGATAGACAGATAGATACATGAATAGAAAATTATTTTAAAGTATTGAAAGTTTTTCCCTATAAGTTGTACATTGTCACAAGCTTCTTAGTTTAATCATCCTCACTATTAATTTCACAATATGAAATTGGTCTTATTTCCCCTATTAAAGGAAATATAAACTCAGCCTCTACTTTTTAGTGTTTTCTTATAAAAGCTTGTTGAGCTATTATTATTATTATCATTATTTTTGCTATTAGAACTACAGTATGGATTTTTAGAATGATTTTATAATGACATTTAATAAATAGCATTATTTTGGTTTTATTTTAAAAGCCAAGGTTTACTTAACCAAAGTGAAAAGAGAGCTCATCATGTATGTTTAATACTAGGGAGATGAATAATCATTTAAAGGACATAGGAATACCACTTCATTCACAAAAAGACACCATCTACTGAATGGCACCCTGTTGCCCTGAAAGAGTTAATTTAGTTGTCAAGGACTAACAGTGTGCTCCAAGCAGGAGTTTCCTCCTGCCAGATTCATGCTCTTATTTGACTAAAAAGCAGGGTAAAAGAAACAGACAGAAATAATCTATCTTTTGTCTATTGATTAGAATTAATATTAATCTCAGTGATTGCTACTGATGAAGACAGATTTATTCCTGCTAAAATGGTGAGTCCTTGCTTTCAGAATTAACTTATTCTCTTTTTACATATTTATTCAGTTTTGACAAAGTACCCAATTAATCTTCAGAGTCAAATTAGCAAGCCCATCAAACATTTGTCTCATCAAGGGCAGGCACTGTCAATTCTAAAAGAAAGTGACACGTAACCAAATTTATTCTTGAATCAGAATCATTGTTTATGTCAATTCTGTTTAATCCAGGATGCTTTATAGTTGATAGATGGACATTGTTTATACCTCAGCCCCTTCTAAAAAAGAATTTTATTTGTTCACAGTAAATAACATGTTCACTGCTAAAACATTCCTTAAAATGAATGCTTTCCAGTAAAACTATAGTTAAAGAACATGTCTTATGCAGTGTAGTGACTACCAGTAGCAACATAGAAACACAGTAGCCTAACGTCCTGAGAAATAGGAAACTAAACTCTTCAGTACAAACTCTAGAGAACTGAAAAAAAGAGTCAGTATCACTTAAAAGCAGAGTTGGCAGAGTATTATAGTAAATAGATTAATTTTAAAAGTGATAAAATGAAATTATTATGAACTGGTCACTTAGGCATTGAATATAAAAAACAAACAAACAAAAATACCACTGTCTTCCAAGATTGAAGTGATCTTTACTCAGCCTGAGAATGTGTGGATGAAAAGTTGGGTTCCAGGACAATCTCTGTCTTGAAGCAACAAATGTCTTTGCCCCAGTGTTTCTTTGTTTTCTTCTATCAATTTCAATTATATTGCCAAAAATTTTACTCCCCTTTAGTCTTCATTAATTTACATTTAAAGCAATAATGGAGAATAGTAAGAAATTCTGCGAGTAATTATAAATAGTAATAAATGATAATCCTAAGAGTTACTGGAACTTAGAAAAATACCTTATGATAGGAGAAATTATTCCACAGTCATGTTTCTTTAAGTTTGAAGTTTTATGCTCTAATACTATTGGACAGGCATGAAATTTAGTGATAGTCAATATTTTCAGCTCTCTAGTTTTTTATGGTTCATTGTGCCAACTACTTTTGACACAGAATCTTTCATTTTGAACTCAATTTCATTTTTTTAAACAAATGTAAGTATTGAACTCTGGGTCTGAGCTAAAAGGTCACTACTATAAGCTATAACCCCTTTTACTTTCATGTGCTTTTTTTATTCCAATCTATTCATTATTGAAGCTATTTAAATATTGGAAAGCCATAGTTCAGTTAAAGTAGTTAATTAGTTGAATAGCAATAAGAATATCGCTGATACTCATATTTATTGAAAATGATCATATTTATATATTTTTATTTTTAAAGGCAGTACAAATTAGAATTAAATCAGAACAACTTACAAGTGATACAGAATTTCATTAACAAAGTAATATAAATTTCACAGTATTTGTTGTATTACACGGTGTTGTCTTCCAACCAGTTATTCATATTAGTGGATGAATGCATATAAGATTAGAAGATAAAAGAAAGAAATGTATAAGAAATTAAGAAGAGAAAAATCATAAACGAATTGATAAAGGAGAGAAAACAAATTAAGTATTATCTGCTCCTTTCCATAGACTAGCAAAAGTGTACAGTACAGTTGTCCAAACCACTCTACTTGTACCCATAGACACATAGATAAATCTCTTTCCCCCACTCCCTCTGTTGTCCTCCTTCACTCAGTAACTCTTTCCTTTTGAATAAATTTATTCTCCTCTCCCAGGATCTATTGTACCCTTCAGATTTCATTTTTTTCTTTCAAGTTCTCTTACCATGGAGATAACACAATGTTTGTACATGTGGGTCCGATTTATTTCATTTAAGCGTATGTTCTCTACTTGCATGTATTTACTGACAAAAGACTCAAAGTTATCCTCCTTTATAACTGAATAATATTCCATTGTGAAAAATACACCTTCTTTATCCATTCTTCAGTTGATGGGTATCTGGGTTCTTTCTATGATATAAAAGATTTATACAGTGAAAATTACAATATTCTGAGAAGAGAGATTAAAGAGGATTTGAGAAAATGGAAAAATATTCTATGTTTCTGCATAAGAACAACATTGTGAAAATGGCCATACTATCAAAACTGTTACAGAGATTCAATTCAATCCCAATTAAAATCCATTAGTATGTCTCACAGAGCTAGAGAAAAATTTCCCCAAATTCATTTGGAATCAGAAGAGAACTAGAATACCGAAAGTGATTCTGGGACATGAAGGAAAGGCAGGAGATATCACAAATCTTTACCTGAAATTATACTATAAAAATACTGCAATAAAGTCAGCTCATTATTCACATAGAGATAAGCATGAGGATCAATGGAATAGATTAGAAGATGCACACACAACTGCAAACACACTCAACCACCTTATTTTTCATAAAGTGGCCAGATCTATTCACTGGAAGAAGTGCTACAAGGATAGCCTACATTTTGGCCCTAGCACTTCAAGGTCAGGGAGGACTTAGAACATAAAATAACCTGTGCTGTGACATCTTGTAACTCAATGGTTTCCTAAATCTTCTGTTTGAGGAGATTGTGGAGCCACGGAGGAAAGTGATTGATAACGTAAAATGTGCCTAAGGAGAGTTGCCTAGAGAGAAAACATTCTCTCAGGCTTTTACCAAGAGCAAATTGGTCAAGCAATGCTGTGACTCATCCAGACAGCTAATACGGACAATAGTTCTATAAAATGCTGAGCATAGTTTTAGGATAAATCTTAAGGGGATTTGACTGACCTTTTGGATACAAAAGTTACATTTTAAATTACCTTGTAACTTGTAGCTATAAAAATCAACAGCTTCAGACATTGCCAGTTGTGCTGATAGCCCACTACTAATATGGGCTTTTGGACTATATATATGGCTGCTTTCTCTTAGTTCAGTGAGAAGAAAGATTTTTTTTTAATAATGTTTAGAAAAGTTATCATGTCTACGTTTTGTACTGTGAACAACTACTATGAAGACAATAATATGCAAGGTATTAATTATTGTAGCTATCCTATGAACCTATTTCAAAACTGTCTTGTTATTTGTTTCTCATTAAACGTAATAAAAATTTTTTAAAAGAATAACAGTCTCTTTAATAAATAGTTCTAGAAAATCTGGCTTTTCACATGGTGAAGGATAAAGCTAGACCCATGCCTATCATCAATATTTATTTATTGATCTATTAGTTTTTGAATAGTTTAAAGTTAATCTTGCCTTATCATTATAAGCTTTATAATATATCTATGCATTTTTAAAAATGTAACTATGGTATTATTACTGTAATATTATTACTATAGTAACTAAATTTAATGTTTTCTCTGATATGTTACATGAGTCCATAATCAATTTTCCATGGTTATTTCAAAAGTGCAATTCTATAGTTCCTCACTGGCTCAAATAAAGATCTAAAATGGAGTCCACCTCCAGGAAGCAGCGGTTAAGCCTTAGATCATGATAGAGAAAGCAAGTGCACTCCCCCAGCCTTAATTTGTTATACTTCCTCTTTGCTGAGTCAGCTGCCTTGTAGAAAGGTTGATTGTGTGAATTGTCTATTTGTTTCCTCACGTTGTCATTTAACTTGATTTTGTTAAACCATAATTACCTTTCCCTGTAGCTATAAATTAGCTCACTATTCAGCTCCCTTGTTTGGGGGCCAGTGCTTCATGATTAATACTTTGATAGCTACGTTGTATCACATTATGAGGAAGCTTTTTTTATTTAGTTATTGTGTAGTTCTTTCATGTCCTGACACCTAATCTTTCTGTTTTAAATTTATCAATCATCTTATATTTAATAGTTTCATCTATAGCTGATGATCCTTAATTTAACTATGTATACAAATTATTATTTTCTGTTTATTAATTATTCAGTAATTTGGTTAGAGTTCGTTTATAAAAGATAGCTCCTCGGTTAGAACTATTTGGATACCATACAATTCAGTGAGCATGAATTTAGTGCTCTACTTGCTTCTAAATTTTTATTTCTTTTTCTTATCATTTGACTTCTACACTTACTTTTGGATTACTTTTGGATATTTGCATAGTCACTGTGTTTAGATGTTTGCATTTATTATTTCTCTGGATGCTAAACAATCATTTCTTTGGAAAATCTGAGCTTTATCAAGTTCTTGCTTCTCTCCTTTTAATAAAAACTATCATTTTCTTTCTTTTATAGACAAAAATTTATCTAAACCAGTCAAATGTTATCCCCCAAGCCAAAAATCAGCCATTCAAATAAGTTACTGTTCATCTTGGGAAGATAATTTTTAGAAGATACAGGATGAGCGCAAAACCAGGAATCATCCTTGAATTTCTCCATCATATCTGTTCGGACGCATGCCAATGTACTTTCTGTTATTCTACAGCCACTTATTCTAAGCACTATAGAAGTGACTGCAGTATGTACTGGTTTGTTTATGGTCCTTAATTCAGAACTCTGTTCATCACGTAGATACATTTTCCGATGATTTAATTATGATCCCTTTAGAAATCAATGATATAACATTTTGTAAATACAGTATATAATGTAGAAACCCATTATTTAATAATTTTACCCAGAAACCAAGACTTAACTGATATCTTCAACAGCACAAGTTTTCAGATTTACAATAAATCACAAATTATAAAAAGAGAATGGAAAGAGATAGTATAAGAATAAAATTTACCCATGAGTTAATAAGTCATATGTTCTGGAGGATAATAAGATTAACTTTCAAGACGCTTAGTTCATTCATTTCCATCACCATGTGGGGTGGTAGCATGTGATTCTACTGAAGAATCCTGCTTTCTTTGTGAAAGAAATTATAGTGTCTATAATTTTTCTCAGTAAAAGCAACTTACAGGTTCGTTCATTTGCTGTGCCAAATGGAAGAAAATAGAAACATTGCTACCGTAAACCTTATTATTTAGAAATTACAAAGGTATGAATAAATGCCTAAACAGGGGCCAGGGAGATAGCTCAGTAGAATAAGTGCTTGTCTGACAAGCTTAAAGTCCTGAGTTCAATCCTCAGTTACATGCACACACACACACACACACACACACACACACACACACACACACACACAAATGCCTAAACAAAAGTCTTTTATAGAATAGGAATCTAGCAGTCAAATGATTTCTCACTGTCACAAGGACCCAAGGAGTATCAAAATTCAGTACATTTCTCTTTATTACTCGATGGTCCTTAGTGCGAAAAAAAAAACCAAAAACAAACATGTTGTATATTCTTTCAATCTTTTCTGTTTCCTATAATACTATGCAAATAGAAAATACCTTAATATGTTCTACATATTTTTAACAACCTAATGTTCTATTTACATGTTACCATACTTACAAAATAATATATATGAATATATAATGTATATAAGTATAGATATATGCATATAATTTATATGTAGTAAAATGATTAAATGATTGACCACAAATTATTCTAAAATCAGTTCTTATCTTTGAAATTTTTACAGCATGAAAATTTGTATTTATTTGACTAGAGTGATTTTCCCCTTTAATATACCTTCAGAATTATATGAATTACTTTACAGGAGGTATGAGTAATTAGATTTTGTGCTGTCTTATTTAAAAATTTGCAAAACTGACCCAAATTCAATCACTGACATACAAAAGAAAATTACTTTCTAGATATCAACCTGACTTTCATCCTTCAAAGAGCGTGCTGACATTAGATGCTGATAGTTTAGCAGAAATTCCGGAGCCCAGGGCTGTTTTACAGCAGCAGCTTTATTGATCCAGGCCACACTCAGTTATTTGTCATGGTCTTTTCTAAAAATGTAACTTGCTTGTGTTCAGAAGTGGAAGAAAAGACCAACAAATGCCTTGCTGTTGCCTCATAGCAAAATAAAGTGCAAACTCTGCCGTTATCTAGTACTTTGAGACTTTCATCATCTTCAACTCAATATTCAATAAAATAAAGGTTTTCAGAATTATTTAACAGCTAAGAATTATGGGAAATGGTATATTGTCATGCTTCGAAATATGACCTCTAAAATCTGATAAATAGTATACGTTATTATCCATACAATCTTGAGCACATTCTTTAGTGTTTACCTTAGGTAAAGGTAGCATTTTGCGGAAGATTAATTGCAATGTGCCTTTCACTATGATAATTTTTTTATTTATATACTTATCATATATTTTGAGCACATTTTGTATTCTTATATATTATTTACATTATGGGCCCTCAAGCTTGGATGTCTTTTTCAAAAATCCAATACACACTCGCTTAAAAAGATTAGAAGTTAGTTCTGTTTTATTTAAATGTCTGGATTTATAGGCTGTCTAGGATATAAAGCAAGAGTTTATATAGGGACCTTATTTTAACTGGCATGGCTTGGCTTTCTTTTTATTACACCATCAGGTGAAGTGTGATCTTTCCATATATATGGTCATGGTCCATTCACCCAAGGTATCCACAGTGTACTCAATAAGAAATGTGACAGTGAAGTACAAGTTGTTTTCCTTTAAGCTTTTGTAGCAAGCCTCCCATATTAATATTCTGTGGAAAAGTTAATCAGATAGGACAACTGCTTGATGGACTCGCAAATATCATCTATACTGAAGAATTTATGTGTCTTGTAAGGATAGTTGTAGTTAAATTAAGGAAGGGAAAGCGACATTAGAGATTCAATCAGCAGACTCTGCCACATCATAGGCAAAAAAAGAACAAAATGTTTCCTTGAAACCAACATAATCTTCAAAGAATTACCTATCCCGATATCATAACATTGTTTCCCTACCTTATGCTGTAGAGCTGTCCTGTCCTGACCATGAATCCAGTTTTATTTTTTTCCCTCTCCCAATTCACTGACCTGCACTGAGATTCCCTGCCCATGCAAGAAAACGTGTGCCCAAGGATACCAGGTCCTGCCCTCACAAAACTCAGTCTTACAGTTACCAAGCATTCCCAAGGGGTTAACAAAACCAAACACTGAATCAATACATAAAGAAATACAGTAGGAAGAAAAAGATCTTCTGGAAATCATTCCTAAGAGATGAAATTGAAGATCATATCTATCATTTCACTATTATAGTTTTCGTTTTCCTTAAAATGAATGTGACTGGATTCATCGATTGCTAAATTTTTTTCCAGGTGTTTTATCCTATTAAATAATACATCGATCTGTGTAATGAGTTAGCACGATGCTGAGAAGTTGAGGCTTAAATACAGCAACTTTTTCTCTATATAGTTTTGATACATTGTTGAAACATTTGTAATCCATATTTTAATGCAGATTCTGTCAATTAAAGCTGGAGTTCATGTGAAACTATTAAATTCAGTGCTGTTATGATGACACAGATTAACACGTCTATTTTGTAACTGAATCCTTATATCAAAGTTAATACTTTTTGTTATATTCTATAAAAGGTGGTGAAAAATTATATTTACCACTCATAATAACCCCATAATTTGATCTCCACTCCGAGACTATTAAAATACCTGATCTCAAAAATGCTGTTAATGTAGTTTTGAAATTTAATTTTGATGTATTGATTTTTTCCTGGGGGATAAGAACTATTTCAAATGGAAAATATGATTTGCAGTTTATTCCTTACTACCAGGCAAAAGCCTAAAGGTAATTTTAATAAAATAAGATCTAGTTATAAAAGAAAATGAAAACCAGAATTAACTTCGCTGATAATCCTGCTGATTGCTGGAATAAACCAGCTAAAGTCTCTGTGGCAGTCAGTTAGTAGATAGGAGAAAGGGGACAACAATGGGCTTTCATTGGCAACATTGTGCAAACTAAGAAAATTGTTCCACCCTATGCAATTAATCACATCGTTCTCAGCAAAATGTGCAGCATTGTACGACATACGAGATTTTAAAATTATCTCTTATAAACCAATAGAAGGAAACCTAAGAAAAAGACATTCTATGTCTCTCTGTCTGTCTCTGTCTCTCTCCGTCTCTGTCTCTTTCTCTCTCTGTCCCTCTCTGTCTCTTTCTCTGTCTCTCTGTCTCTGTCTGACTGTCTGACTGTCTCTCTCTCTCTCTCTCTCTCTCTCTCTCTCTCTCTCTCTCTCTCTCTCTCTTTCTCTCTCTCTCTCTCCCCCTTTCTGGTTTAGTTAAGCAAAACTGGAAAGAACATCCCAAACACTCAGGTATAAAAAGCATCTCTCATATCTCTTATTTGTCTTAATACCCAACATTTCCAGGCAACAGATTGTACTATAGCCATGTGTGTGCTCTCTTATTTTCTTCAATGGCAAATAAGGTATATGATACATAGTAGGCACACAACAAGTTTGTGCAAAATTAACTCGAATAGGATTTTAAAATAATGAAAATGTCTTAAACTGAAGTTATAGTATATGTACTAAATACAACTTGAAATAGTTGTATGTTTTTACTTTTTTTCTGTAGTTTATTCTGACTTAATATTCTTTGTCTTAAAATATGCTTTCTTTTACCATTATTTCTCTAACAATATATTTTTTCATTTTTATGTATTTGGTACAGGGTCTCACTATGCAGCTCAGACTCATAGTGATCCTCCTGTTTTCATCTGCCTCACCAGAGCTGGGATGGCAGCGGTGCGTCACCATGCCCTGACTCAGCTGCCAGCTCAGTGCGCTCCAGGGATCAGGCTGGTGTGACATGAAGTACCAGGAATTGAACTTGGGTCCCTGTGCTTGCCAAAGCAAGTTCTTAGTCTACTGAGCTGTCTTGCTGGCCCTCTCTTATAATATTATTCTCTTACAATATTCTTTCTCTCACAAGCCAAGACTAAATTACTTTAAGTGTCTAGCAAATCTGAACTTTGTATTATTATTCCTATGCCTTCATTTTCTTCGCTTTTACATAGGTTTTCATTGAAATCTTTGTTCTCCTACAGAGAGGGAGGTACTCTTCTACTGTTTCCTAGTTTGTATGATTTCAGCCTTTTCCATTTCTCACAGCTGTGGGTTTTTTATAGTATCTGCCTCAGTTACTTTTCTCTTTTTGATAGAACTAAATAACCAACACCCAAAGTTAAAGGGGAAAGGTTTATTAAGCACTCAGTTTGCAGAGATTGCTGTCCAGAATCATCAGGCCTCAAGGCAGAACAGCACAGGGAAGAGGATCAAGAGTCCTAATGGTAGAACAGAGAGAGTGCAGGCACAAGAGAGAGAATGACAAGGCTCCTTCTACTCTTTGTATTATATGCAGGCCACCAGCCCTAGGGTGGGGATAACACTCGCACCCTAAATTCCAACATTGGATTATGAGTCCATCACAAACTCTAGATTCAACCATCTGAACAAAGACATCCCCCCCCCCATGAATAAGGCTTTTTGGGGAGCAATCGAGACACAAATCATGAATTCTTATTTAATGAATGACATCACCACCTTTCAGTTGAGAGGGTAGTGGTTGTCCATCTTATAATTCCAGTGTCTAACAGGCACTTGATGATGGTCTTAAAACTGAATGGTTATACACCACAATATTAGATTATTTAAATAGCAATTTAAGCAACATCTTAACAAATTTCAAGATGGATCAGAAAGACAATTACATGGATGGGAAATAATACTCTTCTAAGTTTGGCTACAGCAGTTAAAGCCAAGACTCACCTTAGCTGTGTGCTCCATGAAGACCGAATTGAGACGCGTGTGCAGTGTGTTTATTCTGCCGCTTCCCGCCTGTGCTGCTCCAGAAGCAGGGACACAGCTACTGATTAGACCGTGCGGTTGTGGTCTGGGGGTAGCTCAGTGCAAGGTCCTGAGTTCAAGCCATGGCAGGAAGAAAAAAAAAAGACTAGTAGAGTGTGAAGTTTGTTGAGTTTATTAAAAGTTTTCCTATGGGGCTGGTGAGATAGCTCATTGCTCTAAAGTACCTGCTTAGGCAAGCTTAGGCAGGTAGGGGACCACAGTTTGGTCCCCACCACTACATGCCACACCCACCCTGCCCTCTAGGTGTGCTGAGCTGGCCAAAAAAAAAAAGCTTTCTCAGGGATTCAGGATGTCCATTCTGAGAGTCTGAAAGAGGTGCTAATGGCAGGCCTGGGCAGATAGCTCCCTGACACAAGTGCCTGCCTGGCAAGTGCAAGGTTGTGAATTCAAAACCTAGTCCTGAAAAAAAAGGAACTATTTATGGCACTCTCTTTAAAGGACCGACAGCAAAATGAAGGACCTAAGAATTTCTTGTTTCTATATTCATATAGCCAATTTTGTCAATTTTACTATTTATAAAATGTGAATATGGTATTTGTATGCAAAAGATGCGATACAATTATCCATACATAATATAAGCAAATTAACTTTAAAATACGATTTTAAAAAATCAAAAGAAACTCATTGAATTTTCATTCAGTGTAAATATTTTTGACCTAATGTAAGACAAAAAATCTATATTTTCTCTTACAAGAGATCAAAATAACCTACACCATCATATTAACAATTGAAGTGGCATCATCTATAAAATACATTATTTTCAAACTGAAGCTATTTTTCTTTTATCAGTATGTCTAGACACTATCAGTAGAATGTTGTTAATGATTCGATTGATTGTGTTTACAGAGTTGAACTCATTCCCATTTCTGAATTTCACATCTGAAGACACTTCATTACATTTCCTAGTAGTAATTTTCTTCACACAAAGTCAACCAACTGATAAAATACTTTCGAGAGTTCTTCATTATTCTGGCGACTATCTCACTTATAAAAGTTGCAATTAATCTTTATTTATAGCTTTGTTCACAATTGTATCTTTCTCTTGCGAACAATCCACTTAATTCTGCTTCTAAATTATTTCTACAAATATATTAGAGACAGAAGCTATGACTCACAAAGCCTAATTTTTAAAAGATTAATCAGAATATAAAATGCTACTTCAAAAATACTTTGGTCAAAGTCAAGCCTCCACATTGCTGTGCAAAACGGAAGATTATTTGCTGATGCAATGAAAAACAATACCACACATGCAATAGTCCAAGAGGAATTACGTGGATAAAAGGCGAACATAATCAATACAAGTACTTTCCTTTAGAATATAATTTCTAGATGAGTAGTTGTCCAGTTTGCAGTTTTCGTGGTCATGACTCACAGCCTAATTCTTTGCTTTCTCTTTGCTGGATTTTGCTCCAAGCCTTGCCTTTCAATTGGTATTTGTTATTTATCACAAACTATAGCTCTTCCTGAAAGTAATCCTACCAGGACTTTACTCTACATGAAAGCTCCTAAAATCAAAGTAAAATTTCTAAACATGAGCCAGAGAAAGAAAAACAAAACCAGTCAAGCCAGCACTGCGTGTCCGTGTGCAGGAGACCGTGGAGAGTTGGGAGCCCTGCACACTCACAATCTGCTAGCCTATTCAGGACAGTATCTGCTATCTAGCCTCAACACTATCAGGACAATGGCTGATGTTTAGTAGGGCCACATACATTACCATAATTGGCTAGTATCAGAAGAAAATACAAATGCAAATCCCTTTGTTCTTTAGAAAAAGAAAAATATATATATATAGGGCTGAGGAGATAGCTCCATAGCACCAGTACCCGCCTGGTAAGTGCAAAGTGATGAGTTTAAACCCTGGTACCACAAAACTTAATTACTTAATTAATTAATTAAATTTTAAAAATCCTAAAAAAAAGAAAAAAAATTTTGTCTGTTTTTTTTCTCTATCGTTTCTGACATCTTAGAGTGCACTGTATTCCATTGGTTCTGAACTCCAGTAGATACAGATGTTCAGGAGGTCAGCAAAGCTTCCAGGTGTGTCCCAGCCCCAAAGCTGAGCCTCAGTGTGGGCAGCTGTTCATAACTCCAAGTCACAGTTTACACACAAACAGCAGTGTAGGTGGTCAAGGTCACTGAGAAAGGCCAGGAAAGTGGGACAGTAAGAGCTCTTTTCAAAAAGCAAGGTGACAGTAGAAGAAGCACTTTCCTGGAAAGCACAAAGACCTGAGTTCAATCCCCAGTTCCACAAAACAAACAAACCAGTACCAAAATCAATAAACAAAATAGGACTTATCTGTCCACTGAGCTTTGGGGCTGGGAGATAGCTCGGTAGAATAAGTGCTTGCCTGGCAAGCACCAAAGTCTGAGTTCAATCCCCAGTTCTCCAAAAAAAAAAAAAAAAAAAAAAAAAGACCAAGGTGGCAGCAGGAAGAAGGAATGTACTCCAGCAGCTCCATGTCCTTAGAACTTGTTCAGCTATCCCATTAATTTCATTTACAAAGCACAAATTTAACAATAAATTCATTAGGAATTTCAAGACAGACTCAAGCCCCAAGCATGGAGCCCTACGGACCTCTGCTATCTGAAAGCCCTTGAAGCAGACCTTGGCTGTAGGCCATACTGTGGGAAAATTCACCAACAAAGGTGATGAGAACAGATGCGTGAGGGGAAGTAGTGATGGTAATGACCACCCTTGAAATTCTGTCCCTTGTACATCTGAGCTCAGTACTCAGACTAGAATGCTGTTGCCCTACTTCAGAAAATTAGGGGGAAAATACCCATGAACTTTTCCATCCCAGACAGCCTAGACTTATGGAATGGAATCAGAGGATACACATGAGGGCCAGCCAGATAGCTCAGTAGAGTCAAGCGCCTCCTTAGGCAGTTGCAGGGACTGGAGTTCAATCCTCAGCGTGCAGTGCTGGCGTGCCCCTGAGGTGTGCTGAGCCGGTAAATGAGATTGGGCATGGTGGCGAGCGCCTGTAATCCCAGCACTTGGGAGGCTGTAATCCCAGCACTTGGGAGGCTGAAAACAGGAGAATCACTATGAGTCCGATCTGTGTAGTGAGACCCTGTAGACACGCTGTACTAAATATATGCAGAGAGAGAGACAGACAGACAGAGAGAGAGAGAGAGAGAGAGAGAGAGAGAGAGAGAGAGAGAGATCACAGAGTATAGATTGGGCCACAAGACACCATCTGTTTCAGAATGACCACCAGAAGCACTTAGGAGATCTGGAGGTCAAATCTGCCACCACAAACCAGGAATAACTATCCTCACACCATTATCTCCATCAGAGAGCCTGGTCCTTGTTCTTTTGCTGCTTAAGCCCATGCTCAACTTCAACACATTTACTATTTTAAATAAGATATACGTTAATATGAACAACCCATGAAACATTTTCTCTGAGGAAATAGTTGATCGAGGCACCTACCTCCATATCTTTTTGGTTTTGCTTCCGTTTTTCGAGACAGATAGTGCTCTCTTCCATGGTATAAAACCTTTAGTTTTTCCTACTGTCTTCAGAATAAAATCAATTGCTCTTTACAGGTGGCTTAGCGTGCCATTTTCAGTTCTGCCCCTCTTATTAGATTAGCAGTACTCCTGTGATCTCCCTTTGTCTGCTGCTTGCACAGCCCTTAATGGTGACATGTGGCCCTTCTAGTATTTTTCCCATTAGTCTTAAGTTACTTGAAAGAAAAAAAATGTTTTCTTATTTATTAATCTGTAGGAACTAACAGCACCTACCACATCAGAAGTTTAATAATTATTAGTGGAATGAATGCCTGTTGAGTTTAAAGGTTTTGCTATGGACAAATACATAGGTATCGTAGGTCAGTGAGATTTTGGAGAAAGGAAATAGCAAGAATATACACTAAAGTACAAAATCCACTCTGCCCCAAGAGTGGCAGCTGGCACATCTTTTCCTAACTGGTAGGGAGTGGGGAGGGAATGGCAGCTGGATTTCCATGAACCCAGCTTTGTGGCTTCTGGAACTGTGTGAGCCTCCCCACAGCTGTCTGCCCTGGGAGTTCTACTGTGGCCACACCTGCTGGCCTTGCTTCTGTGGAATGTGTTGTTCTGTATGTTCAGCTGGATCACAGCAGATGCACCTTAGAGCATAGTAACAGCTGTTCTAACATCTGCCACAACCTGACAATGGCGCTTTCTCGGGAATGCTCATCAATTTTAAAGCACTTTCACAGCAATTCAGAACAAGACACAGAAGTTCGTAGAAGGGGTGCCTCTGGCTACATAAGCCAAAATCTTCAAAAATCAGTGCCTCGTTACTGTGGCGTTGGTTTTATCCACTAGTAGAAAGAGCTTTCGAAAACATTGATGCTGACTCTTCCAACTTTCTAACACATTTCTTGACTCTTCTAGCTGCAGGAATATTGTGATGTCGTTTGAAATATAGATTGTTTTTATTTAGTCGAATTTCCAACATTTTTGGTTTCCTGTCCTTACTTGGTAAATTTTACTATAAGGGTACATGGCCCTACATTACTAATAATACAGTAATGTCAGAAATTTTATTCTTTTATTTTAAAAAATACAATAAAATGTTGTATTACTAAAATAACTAGAAAATAACTAATACCGCCATAAAGGCATAAAAATAGAGTAGAAGAAAATATTCAGTTGATAAATTATAAAACTAAAAGAAAGTCAAAATTAAGGTGATTTGCATTAATGACATTCTCAAGCAAATGAAAAGGCATTATTTGCATGGATATTTTTTTTAATGGTCCATTATTTGACCATTTCTCTGGATAGATTTGTTGTAAAGGAACATATTCACTGTCCCATTCTTTTGGAGAAGTTGGAAATATGTGATGTTATCTTAAATGGTTCATAGCCTCTCTCTGCTCCAGAAGTTTCTTTGCCATCCAGAGGTGAACTATCTGTGAGGCAGTCGATGAGAACTGGCATGTGGAGGGCCACTTTGTCTCTTTCTTGGACACAGCTTACCTCAGAGACCTCTGGCCCTCTCAGGAGGTACAACTGCTCTTCCTTGTCAGTTGTTTTGTCAGTTCTTTCCCAGACTTACCAGCAACACCGAGAAGATAAAGATTTTGTTCCACTACCCTGGGATACGGTTTTCAGTCTTAGAACAATCTGTCATCCTCCAATGTGGCATTGACAAAGTTTCAGGAGAAAGTACATTCCATCCACATAATTTTAAGGCTACTTATAATCTTCATCAACTGACTAACATTATTTTAAGTGAAGTCCTTCCATCTCTAATAATAGAAGAGATTTATTGGGCTTATAACTTTGGATTTTTTATTTGTGAAGTTGTTCAGAACCAACCTAAGGAAGAAGCTCATTGTTCTGGGAAGTGGCTCTAAGTCAATCTCAAGTTATTAAATAGTAATAACTAATGCCTAGCCAAGATAATACGATTTTATTGAATGCTTTTATTTCAAGAAATTAACCTCAATTATTTCAGGAATTTATTCTTCTGAGTGCATTAATTTATTTGGTCATGTATGAAAGATGATGGAAATGAAATTTTTAATCCACTCGGACTTAATTTAGGAAAAACTTAAGGATAATTTATCAAATTCTTATAGTGCTTCTCTAAAATTTCAAAATATTTTCTGGAAATTTTGTGGATAAATTCATAATCTGCATTAGAAGATAAAAATGTTTAAAACATTTTTTATTAAATGTCTATACTAGTAGAGTTGGAAGGCTTATTCCAACAGCCTTGGTTGTACAAGATCTGGTACAATAATGGTAATTATAGCACTTTCCATGTGTCAGTACCTGTCCAAGCTCTAGGCAGTCTCTTTTAATTTCAACAACAAGAGGCTCAGGATTCTTAGTGCAGCAGAATAGCAACTGCCTGGCAAGTGTGGGGTCCTGAGTTTAATTTCTAGAACAAAAAATAACTATAATAATAATAATAATAATAATAATAATAATAAGGTTGATGGGCACATTTCTTTTCTTTCTAGAAGATTAAATGACTACTCAGAAGAATAGTATTTTGCCAAAATTATACAAATTGCAAGGGAAAGAACTAGTTCAAGCCCAGTTGAAGTGCTTATGACCCAAGGCCACCCATACATTGCTGCATTTTGTTTGTTTGTTTGTTTCTCAGTGGACCTAAACAGTGTATGAAACAACAGCTCAGTATTCTAAAGGGACAAAAGCAAAAAGTGAGGCCTGAGTTAGGGCTTACCCTTGGTGGCAAAGCATATTCAGAGGTCCAGTGTGATGGACAGGTACAGAGAGCTTCAGGTAGATAAAGGACAGGAGCCAACATTTGAGAACAAGCACAGCATGCATGGAAATAAGACAAGAGTTCTGCTGATAACAGAGTAGAGAGGGTGATCACAAGGCTGTGGTCTCCGAAATCAGACAGAAGGTTTTAGCTGTTGTCGTAGACTAGGAAGAGATGGAGAGAAGTAACTTCAGTGATTTCTTTCTATAATTCAGGCAGAAATGCAGGCACATTGAAATTATTGCGATTTAATTCTCACTGCACTCGGCAAGGGAGACACTTTCATTGCCATTACTGAAATGAAGTAATAGAGAGAGAGTGTTTAGCAACTTATTTTCAGCAAGGCAAGTGGTCATTGATAAGGCTTAGACTTAAAATATATCCCAGATGATCCAGCAGAGCGAAGCAGTTAGGAAGCAAAATTAGGAAGGGGGATTGTGTTCAGGTTCAGTAAATTCTTATTTCGGGTGGCTGCATGTTCCCTTGGGGCAAAATCCTGCTCACTGATGAGTTGTGCTTCCATGGCCCTGTCACTGGCTCACTGAGCTGCTGTGGACTCCTTCCAGAGTTTCCTTCCAGATTCTTGTAGTCCTCACCAAGGAAGTGGAGAAGCCAAATGCAAAGAGTAGTGAGGTTTCATACCTATGCCAGGTAGAAAAAGAAATATGCCCTTCAGGGCCATTATGTGCCATTTAAAGGTTAAAAAAAAAAAAAAGCAAGAAGTACATTCTGCAGAGTGAGACCAGGCCACTGGGAAAGCGAAACCACGCGGCTAATTAGTCAACAGTCATGGGCTTTTGTATCTCCCTACCCCTTAGGCCGACATCAGGTTCAAACCATCCTGTCTAAAACCTGCATGATCTTGGAGCTGAAGAACTAAAGACAGCAATTTCTGATTGCTCCCAGATGCAGGACTTGGGAGTTGTTTTTCAGGGCTCATGCTGTGGACTCTATGATCAATGAGTCATGAGCAGGAGCCTAGCCAGTTGGCCACACCCTAATCTGTCTCAGCCCTGTTTGTTTTAACAGGGATATTAGGACATGGAATATGATAGAAACATACAGGGAATGTTTAAATTAAGGATATTATTATGATAAAAATACTATATTATTTTGATAAAAGACATGGGTTTCTGGAAAGCTCCAATATTTTTTTATTTAATGTGCAAATTTTTCATCACTTGTACAACTTTCTTGAGAGCATAAATAATCTTGTTACCATTAGAGTAGCCACCCTGCCCTGGGAGAAGCCAGCCACACAATGAGAAAGACGTGGAGAAAACTTACTCAGTCTAACCCTTGTCCTATATTTACAAGCTTCAGAAAATTACATCTTTAAAACTCATTCACTTTAATTTTTCAACCAATTTAAGCTGAATTTTATCAACCACACATAAAACAGAACCTTCAGATGCTGAAGTGGATTTATAATGTTGTGTTCAGAAACAAATCCTGAATGTAAGTCCACTTGGCAAAGTGGGGCAGACATAAGAAATCACCCACCTTAGCATCAAAGCGGCCTTGATGTCCTTCTTGTCTTGAGTAAACTTGGGCATCTGATATCCTTACTCAAGAACATTATTTAGAAATTTTATAAATCAGGCCAGCGAGGTAGCTCAGCAGACTAAAGTACCTCCTTAGGCAAGCACAGGGACCAAGGTTCGATCCTGAGCACCACATACCACACTAGCCCCACACCTAGGGTGGGCTGAGCCAGCTAGAGTCCGGATATAGTGGCACATGCCTGTAATCTCAGCACTGGGGAGGCTGAAAGCAGGAGTATCACCAGGAGTCTGAGCTACCAAATACATTTTTTTAAAAAAGGAAAATTTATGAATCCATCTGCCTACTTAATACATAGATCTTTTAAAATATATTCCAACTTTACATCCCAGGTATATTTACTCAGGGATGAAAGAGCTATTCTTTCAAAGTGTCAGAATCAAGAAGATCTCTGTTCTGTCTCTGGGAGAGGGTATTTTCTATCTCTGGTGGTCCCTTCATTTTAGATTGTAAAACTCTATCCTATAAAGATACAAAAAGCACTGGTTTTCCTTTGGATAATCACAAGCAACACGTAGACAGCTTAGCATACTCTCCCTGTCCCTGTCACAACACCTACAGCTCTTAACAGTCTGCCTCCCCTTTCCTTTGATCAAATTGAGCTCAAACTTTGTCTTAATCCCCCTTCCCTGTTAAAATAGCAGTAAAAATTGTCTTCTTTGCCCGCTTAACTTTGTCCAATACAATTTTTACATTGATGCTGGTCACTGAAGAAAGTGAGCTTGTTAAATGGTCAAACAGATTTTAATGAAACCTTAGTCTATTAGCCTTGGGATTCAGTGGAGCAGCACTGCAGGATTTGATAGTAATGTTTTTAGGATAATTAAGTGTGTTAGTTATTTTGTACATGTTTTAGGAAAGATCTACTGAGAAACAGTGTGCTTAGTTTAAAACGAAAAATAGAGAAATGATAAAATATGAAATTGTGAGGAAAGGCTTTTGTATTTTCTTTTGCCTGAGGGCTGCAATTCAAGGTTATCTCTGGTCCATTAATTTGGAGACCCAAAGACAGAAAAGCACCTTCTACAACCAAAAGTCAGATTTGTGTGAGGTAGGTTGGTGAGAGATACAGCTAGAGATGAAACTTGAAGCCAAGAGATAACTGACCCCCTAGGCCTTCCCCAAGCTTTTAAAGTATTATTTGGCTGACAAATAATAATAATAATAATAATAATAATAATAATAATAATAATCACTCCAGCTTCAGTATAGCCTGAGGGAGAAGTCATGCTTAGCTGCCTTTCTAACCTAACATTTATTTCCTATCAGGCACGAGGTATTTGCTCCATACTAAAAATAGATACTGCAGTGTTGATTTACAGATAATTTTACCTAAAATTCTAATAATTGGAACTTCTGATATTATTACAGTTGAGGACTTACCATACTGAAATGTTATTTAATTTTTACACTCAAGTACTATTCTCATTTTAACCCATATATTTGCAGCTAAATTCAGCTACATTAGTTATATGTTACAAAACTTCATCCATTCCCATACCTCAGTGAAGAATCTGAGTATTGAAATATTAGGTGTTTTCCGTGTTTAATTACAAAATACCCAACTCATTTATTTAGCTATAATCTACTATGGATGGAAAGTATATAATCTTCTTGATGATTTGCTTGATAAATGTATTTGTCTTTTTAATGAGCTTCTTTGTTAGGGTGGTTAGAATGATTAATGTACCAGAGCACATCATGGGTAACCTTGAAAACCAAAAGTCAATATTTGGGAAAAATCCTAGCGTAGTGAAATGCACTGCCTAAAACTGCCGAGCTCTCCATGGGGATGCTAGCAGGTTGATTAGCAGGCATGTTTGACACGTTGCTATTTAAACAAGATTAAATGTACAGGGTAAGTGAAGGGAGGCAAGGCAGGCAGAGGGAGGGGCCCTAAAAAGCAATTATAACACAAGAATTGATAAGCCCCATTATCACCAAAGGAATTTGATAATTCAGATTACTAATTGCCCTGTCAGTAGGCCTGGAAGAACATAGAGCAAGAGCTATAATTTACTCAAAGAGAAATTACTTAAAAGCAAATACCCATCCCATAGCGTAATTGTAGTTAACTTTCACTTTAATTAATTATGTAACCCTAGGATTGTACATTACATTTTGAGTCAATAGATGAAAAATACTTACTCTAGAATATAGTCATTTCATATCGTGAGAAGTTGCAGGAAATAAAATTCACGAAATATGAAGAAAGCCAATATGGTGAGAAATTTACATTTAAAAGATGCAGAATGCGCATTTCCGGTCCGCTGTTCTGCAGTCTCCCCCAAGTCCACCTCAACCCTGGCTAGCCAAAACCAAACCAACTTGACGTCACCGATTCCTTTTTGCCAACCTTTACTTCCTTTCGTAATTTTCTGTTCTCTAACTTAGAAAACAAAATTTTTAAAAATAGCATTCTTACAAAAATAAAGGTAGAAAAGATTAAAAAGCTAAAGCATACTCATAGTCGGATAGAACTTATGTCCCTTATATTTACAATGTTTTCAGGCTTCAGGCAACAGCATGAGTTCTAATCCGTAACCATAAATGACTAGATGAACTGCTAAGGTATGTTGAGCTAAGGCGTACAGGAGCTACTGTATTATCCTTTTGCACATTTATTTGAGTTAAGTATGTCAAGCTATTTGGCACTGTATTTTCAGAAATATCAGTGATCAGTGCCGTGCTGACATAATGCACTCGTAGCACATCATCTGGAAGCAGCACCACTTTCAGAGCATGAATTCCTAAGACAGATTGTCTTGGGTTTGTATTTTGATTTTTGCCTCCTCGTGGTTGTGTGACCTTAGACAGTGTGGGTTTATATTCGCACCTCAGGTTCCTGTGTTAGAGCAATGCCCACTAAACCTAGCACCCAAGAGAATGCACCCTTCAGAGAAATCACAAGAACAAATAAAAATTTGGTGTTGTCAAATTGCTTGCCTTTTTTTTTTTCTTGTCCTTTCTAATTCATTATTTTAATATGTATTTAGTACAGATTCAGATGGACAGTTCGTGATCCTCCTGTTTGCAGGCTCCTAAGCACTGGGATTACAGGCAGGTGCCACTGTGCCCAGTCTCAGCCACCATCTCATCATACCCAGGGGGCAGGGCAGGCACAGCATGCCAGAGATCAAACCCTGGTGGCTGAGCTTGCCTAAGCAGGTGCTTTAGTCTGCTGAGCTATCTGACTGGTCCTCTTTGAAATTTCTTATAACTTTTATTTTTTTTCAATTTTGAATGCTTGTATATGTCTCTAAACAACTGACTGGAGACAATATTGTCTAATACAGCAATCATTGTTGAATCCTTGTTGATTTCTTTGTGAAGTTTTGGATTGTTTCTAACATTTTAGTTTTTGTTGTACTATTTTATATTCTCTTTAGATAATACTATACCAAAGAAATTTTAAAAAAAGAAGAATTTAAGCATTAACTTCTCCTTTTAGTATGAACTACTATTTTGTATTGATTTTTTTTTTACCTTTAAAAATCTTTTATTTATTTAGTACAGGATCTTCCTCCACAGCTGAGACTCACAGTGATTCTTCTATCTCAGCCTGCTCAGTGCTGGGATTACAGGCATGTGCCACCATATCTGATTTTCGTGATTGGCATGGCATACCTAGGGTCCTGGAGCTGGCATAGTATGTGGTACTACAGATCCAAAATCAGGTCCTTGCATTTGCTAGGTAGGCATTTAAGCTACTGATCTATCTCTTCAGCACCTCTATTATTTTTTGGAAGGTAGCAGTTAATGCTTAAAATTTTTGCTCTGGCCAACTTTTCATGTTTCTATCTGTAATCTGAACAGCCACACTGATGATAACAATGAGCAATGTGGCAACCACTGTGGAATACCTGCCATCTTGTTTTTACATAGTTTTTTTTTTAAATTAGGCATCCTTTCTAATATCTTCTTTATTATTTTTCTATTCTCTTGGGGAAAAATACATATATAGGCTATTGTCTCAGTGCTTAAACAAATAAATTGATGGTAGCAAAACAATCAACATACCATACCAGGTGAAGCCAGGTGGTATTTTGTTCAAAGGGCATTGGAAGAGGCTTATGATACTGTAGATTTCACTTGGAGGATGCTTAAAAGAAGCAAGGATGTGTTGGCCTGAGTACTGTAAAAATACATATACAACTTGTTGTTTGAGGATCTTTTTACGCGAGTCACAAAGAACACAGAGGAACTACAGCTGGCCCCAGGAAACTGTAGCCATCACAGGTATCAGCTGGTGACAAGAGATGTCCATTGTTATCTAGAGCCTTGGTTTTATTCTTAATTTAACCATGGCTACAGAATGGCCTTCACGGTCATAGAGTCGCCATCAGATATTTGATATTGTACCAAGTCAGTCAGGTGCCACAGAGTGCCATGGCCCTGCTGATGGGAATGGAGCGGTGGCTTGCTGGCAGATTTCAGCTGGCTAGCTGCTTCATTTTCCCTCCATGCTTTTCTTTCTTTTGTCTTTGCTTTCTCAGTGTATCTTTTAGCCAAAGGTTGTTAAAACTAAGGAGCAGGATATTGTTAAGAATCTGTTGAGCAGAATCCAATACACGTAATGTTTTCTCCAGCTGAACTGAAGCTAGCCTTTCCTGTTACAGAATACATGACCAGGTAATGGCTGCACTCTAAACTTTAAAGTATGGGAAAGGTACAATGGTCCATTTCAATACAGGCTTTTGGAGGAACAAAATAATTGCTAATCCTTACAATGGACAGATGCCAGAGAACTAGTTCACCAACCTCTGCCTACAAAATAAATCAACAGTAGAAAGGGATCAAAGTCAAGTGTGTTCTAGAAAATTTAGTCTTTGAATCCACTGATCCATGCAGGATTACCATAAGATATTTGTTATAGTAGGTTGTCCTTCTCAGCTAACACAAAGGCTCATATGATTCTCCTTTGCAACAGTAGAAAATATTTACAACTAGTTTGTTTGGTCTCAGAGAAAAGTTGGATTAGCCTGTTCTCTGCTGTGGATAGCACAGTGCTTCACCTTATTTAGTTTCCAGTTTAAGAGATTCAAGTACCCAGGTCTTCTGAAGACTGTCTTGGTGGTAGACTCCTAATGTCATGTAGGGCAGCAACACATGACAAGCAAGAGGAAGCATGCATATGAATGTGTCACTTGGCCACACCCTCTTCTAAATCTACTATGTTTCAATGATGACCTCTCTACCCAGTGACTATCTAATTGACATCACCTCCCCAGACCCTGCCTGCCAATACCATGCTCACACTGTTTCTTTTATCTTAAAACCTCATGGTGTGGATTCAAGTTTAGCACATGATCTCCTGAGATGCATGTTCACACTTTGGTCTAACTCTGCTGGTGTTCATAGAAGACACTGCTCTCTGTCTTACAGTCCATATGAAGAAGATTATTAGAATTTATGGCAGCAAAAGTCAAACAGTTTGTAACCCTGGATAGCAAATCTTCCAAGTGAAGTTGAATAACACTTTCAGAGCACCAGTCCTAAAGTGACATTAAAGGTCCACTCCGTGATGAGTTTTCACACTTACCAAGCTGAACGTTGATGCAGGAACTACACTCATCCCCAAACAAGCATATTGTTGACATGTAGATAAAGCTTATTTTAATGAGATTTGAAGTCTATACTAACAATGAAAAACAATGTATTCATTATTCAACTTTATAAAAAATTTAAAGAACAGTAGTAGAAGGGGTAGGGAATAGTTCGGTGGCACAGCACCTGCCTGACAAACAAACAGAAGGTCTTGACTTCAATTCCCAGTACAAAAACTAAATAACTAACTAAACACTAACAGTAATTGAATTTTGATCAGATCAGGTTAGAGGATGACACATTCAACAATGATTGGATTTATACCAGTAGCCATGGTCTGGAGGTAAAAATATAAACCAAAAGAAAAATGCTCACTAGAGACACTTCTCTATATTTAACTGGCCATTAGGAGTACAGGAATGGAAGCACAGGAGACGATATTGGACATCCTTTAATTGATCCCTAGAGAGCAAGTGATGAAGTATTGGAAAATCAGTGGTAATTCAGCTTCTTGCTGGAAAATCCCTCCTTTGCGTTGCCATCTACACTAAGGAAACTACCAAAGTGGTGCGCCTACCCTCTTGGTTGAGACTGAGAGACTGAGCTCCTTTAATGACTACATTTCAAAGGAATGGTGCAAGGTCCTTGAGATAAACAGCTGTAATTCTGACAAGACTTACACTGCAAAATACAAAAGACTTAAATCAGAGGCCAAAGACAAGGCTGTCAAAAAGTAGTTTCCTTGGGCTACAAGGCCAAGGGAGTTTTGGCCACTGCCTCTCCGGATGGCTAAATTTTGGAGGGCACTGAAACTGTTCAGTCTGTATCTGCCAGGGGAGTAGAAGCTCAGTGAATCAAAGAGGATGGCTTTGCCTTCCTAATTGAGAGAAATATCTAAACATTGGTGGTTGGAGTTTTAGTGTTGTATAAATTGTTCAATAATAAATCTTGCCTATTCAAGTTCAAAGGAAATTTTTTTTCTTAGTGAATGCTATATGATAAAGCCTCACTCACATAGGTAGAAGGGTGGAGATTCTCCCATTTTGCAGTATTTGGCATCTTATAAAACCTGCTGCTTCTTTCTTAGTAGTAACATTTCATGCATATTAGATAAAAGTTATCTTGCTGCATACAGACATACTACATGAATAGTCTTTGATCAAATATGAGTTTCCAATGGAGCACTGGATGGTTTTAGTTTATGAGGGGAAACAGAGGAAATCAATAGTAATAGAAAGTCATTAAAGTTCTAGGTCTATCAAGCACTTCAGCTGAAAGCTTTATAATTGTTGAGCTGGACACTCAGAGTCTTGAATCTGGACCCTAACCATCTGAGGTGGTTTTCTCACAGATGAAACAAAAGACACAACAACCAAAGTTAAAGGAAGAAAGACTCACTATGCCTCACAGTTCCTAGAGGTTTCAGACCACAGTTGCTGGCTCCAAAGAAGGTTGGGCTGGCAGAGTAGCATTACAGCGGGGAAACAGATCAGGACAGGCAGAAGGTAACAAGCAGCAAGCAGTGCAGAGACACAGCGGGTGGAAGAGAGCAGCACGCTTTCTGTTTTCACTCCTCCCTTTCATCCCTTCTAGGCCATGTGCCCTTTGGGCCACGCCACCCACACCTAGGTGAGCCTTCTGTTATCCACCCCAAGAGTGGTCTCAGGCCAATCAGTGGGCCGCTTTCATAGCCACACCCCTTGCATCACACATCCTGGATCTGGATCCAGTCGCAGCTGAACAACTCCATGTTGACCACGTGTTGTCTCGAGGGGACATCTAGACACAAACCCATAACAAAAGAAAAAAGTAGACATAAATGAGAACAAAAGAAGTGCACACAAAAAGGGAAAATTAGTTTGCTCATAACTTTGTCAAATTGGGAGGCCACCTACTTTAGGCCCTTCAAATCCACATAGAAGTAGTAAGAAGACCAAAAAAAAAAAAAAAAAAAAAAAAAAAAAAAAAAAAAAAAAAAAAAAAAAAAAAAAAAAAAAAAAAAAAAAAAAAAAAAAAAAAAAAAAAAAAAAAAAAAAAAAAAAAAAAAAAAAAAAAAAAAAAAAGGCTGGTTAAAGATATATAGATATATAATTTTGTACACACAAATACATACACATACACACATACACAATACACAGAACTTTGCACACACACACACACATATATATATATATATATATATATATATATATATATATATATGATCTTTGTATGTGCACACACACAGGATAGCTTGGATAACTGTACTGCTGATTTCTACTGGTCTGTTTTTTTTTGTTTTTTTTTTTTTGGTCTTTTAGAGACAGAGTCTCTCTATGCAGTTCAGGCTGGCCTTGAGCTCACTTTTGTAACCCAGGTTGGTCTTGAACTAGCACTGATCCTCCTGTCTCAGCCTTCCAAGTGCTGGGATTACAGGCATGCGCCACCATGCCCAGCACTCTTGGTCTAAGTAATAGTTAATGGTCAATTCTCTTTTCTACCTTCTTCCTAATTTTTGAGCAAATTTTTATGTTTACATCTGTTAATTTGAACAATAATTTTGAAGACAATATGCAATATAGTAGCCTTGTTGAATTCTTATCATTTCATTTTATGAAATTGTTTTTTTTTTTTTTTTTTGCCTGCTCAGCCTGCCCTCGGGGTGGGTCTGGCACAGCATACCATGCTGACGATTGCATCGTGGTCCCTCTGGCTGCCTAACCTTTCCTAAGCAAGCACTTTTAGATGGCTGAACCATCTCACTGGCCCTACCTTTTCTAATTATTTTATTTTTACCATTTTTGTTCTTTTTATCAAAAATGTTAAAGTTTAGATAATTTGTGAAAATTTCTTTGACTCTGGGGTTGAGAATTAAATTATCACTATCAACCTGAGGAAGCTGGTGAGTAATTTGTTTTCAAAAACTAATTTTTAAGGAAAACTTCAAGCTGGGCGTGGTGGTGCATGCCTGTAATCCCAACACTTGGGAGGCTGAGACAGGAGGATCGGTGTGTGCTCCAGACCAGCCTGGGCTATTAAAGTGAGCCCAAGGCCACCCTGAAGTGCATAGCGAGACCCTGCCTCAAAAAGACAAAAAAAAAAAAAAAAAAAAAGAAAGAAAATTTCAAACTCTGTGTCATAGTGTAGAATATAGTCTTAGCTGTAGTAATTGGTAGATATAGTCTGCATGTAGTTATTAAACACTTAAATGCAACTGAAGAACAGGATTTTTATTTTACTTAGGCTTAATTAATGGAAACTTATATTTAAATAGCCAGATATGGTTGTTATTGCTGACGGGGCCAAAAATAGTCTCAGTTCTTATATATGATAAGAAAAACATTGCCAAAGATACACTTTTTCAGGGTATTCAGGGTCTCACTACTAGGTTAGATTTGTAATGATCCACCTGTTCACAGCCTCCCAAGAGCTGGGATTATAGGTACATGCCACCACGCCCATACTTACTTGTCATCTGAACATGCCCAGGGGGTGGGCCTGGCCCCTTTGCCTGCTTGCAGGAGCTTTAATCTGCTGTCCTATTTGGGCCAGCCAAAGATAAACTTCTTGCTATGTAGTAAGGAGCTGCATTGATTGACAATCACAAGATCAGCAGCAGAAATTGGGACAAGGGTGAAGGAAAGGAAGAGAGGCGGAAAATGATGAAGGGGAGAGAGGGGCCTCAGAAACTCAGGTTTCCAGGGTTAATAGGACGACTGTCACTGACCTAAGGTGACTCTGTTGTCTCTCTCTCTGTCTGATGTCCGTAGTCTGAAACCTCCTAAATTTAAGCCTGGCTAATCACTGGCGTGGTTCTAAATTTAAGGGCTGTACAACATTTAGCGACTACTGTTTTGATAATGCAGTTCTGGAGTTCTTAAAGCTTTCCCAACTTCTAGTATTTCATCTGTAGTATCCACTTTAAAGACCGAGGATAAAGACAATAAAATTTTAGAGTACAACTTCTAACAAAATTCTTTAATAAAAGCTCTAGCCAATGAGGCTGGGGAGATAGCTCTGTGTCAGAAATGCCAGCCTGATAAGTGCAAGGTCATGAGTTGAGTCCTGCCAAAAAAAAAAAAAGAACTACAGCCAAATGTAGTCTACAAGAAAAGAAAATTCTCAATTAACCCCCCTACAAATAAGCCAAATAAAAGAGTAAATAAATAAGGTCAAAGCATGCCAGAGCATATCGAGGATTTATATAAACAATCATGCCGCTTTTGTATTTCTATGTAGTGGATCTGTTTGAAGTCAATTAACTCAGCTATTTGAATTGGTTTAACTCTTAAGGACTAATGTTTAGAATTGTATCTAATCCTCTGATAATTCTAGCTCCTACACAACTTCCAGTTTAGGTTTTTCAATATGAACTACTTGACTAACAAAACTGAATCAGGATTAACTTATGGTGATTCCTATGTTTTAATAAAGTACAGATCATTGTCTAAAAGTTAAACAATTGAATGATTTTTATTTCTTACCTTAGAAAAATAGATTGATGTTTCAGACTATTGCAATGCTAGGCAATGGTTGGAGTTGTGGAAAAGAGCCGAGAGGGTATTAACCTACTCCACACGATTTAATTTATCCCCTAGGATGGTCTCTGACTGACAGTAGTGTTTAAATTTGGACAGCTAGCGGGGCGTGGTGGCTCACACCTATAATCCCAGCACTCGGGAGGCTGAGGCAGGAGGACTGGTGTGAGTTTGAGACCAGCCTGGGCTACAAAATTGAGCTCAAGGCCAGCCTCAACTACATAGCGACACCCTGTCTCAAAAAGACATAAATAAATAAATAAATAAATAAATAAATAAATAAATAAATTTGGACAGCTGGACACAAATATCCAGAAGACAGAGTGAACATAAGAAAGTTTCAACATAAAAGTGAACAGTGTCATATAACTATTAAAGAAAGAAATATCTAATTATTTCAAATCATCAAAATTTAGAGGCTACTAAAGCTCACACCCTTCTCTAAAGACTAAAAAAGGGGAAGAAGCAAATTGGTTGTGGTCCACAGTCCATAAAGCCAAAACATAATGTAGGCTTTAAAAAACTACATATTAAAAATTTCATTATTCTGAACTCACACAAAAATTCAGAACAAAAGAAAATCAGAACTTGTCAGTTGAAGCAAGACACAGAGAACATTATAAAAACTGTTGTAGACAATATTTCAGAAAAGCACTATATTAAGAAATGATGTTATTGGTAAGAAGCTAATAAAAATACTTGTATGATAAAATTGTCGTGTATGCAGACAGGATAACCATCTTTCACAAAAAAAGGCTATACATATTAAAATTTATGTATGGGGCATAGCTACTTGAGCAGTGAAATAATAGAAAATTTGTCCTGTTATGTTCATAAATAGAGGTAAGCACAGATACAAAATACGGAATTTTTTTTCTATTTGGTCAGGGATGCTGTCCTTTAACACTACACATGGAAAAAGTATGTTGGCCCCTCCATTGCTGTATTGAAGACCATAAGAAAGGATAATCAAAAGTGGCACAAATCAATTCTATTTGAGTAGTTTCATTGCCTACAACTGTAAACAGCCATTGTTTGGCACCACAAAGCTTAGAAAAACTTAGAAATCTCTGTCTCACCAGATTTCACACACACTTCTAAAACCAGCAAGTGGAGAAAAGGAAGGGCTGATAGTATGATTCTCCTGGAGATGGTTCTTGGCCACACTGTGGTAGGAAGCACTGCTAACTAGACAATGACTGTGTGTCTATATGTCTATGCGCATGCATTCACTGCATTTCCTCCCTCTCCAACATCTTCCCTATTTGTCTTTTTCTCTCATGCCTAGGATGTAGAACCAGCCATAAAGTGATCCCTATGTCACAGCTTCCTCACACATGGTAACTGTTCAGCCATATGCACAACCCAGGTAATTAAGGAAGTGGTGGCAAACATCCTACATGGCTGGGAAGCAGCTCGGCTCTCAGTTGTATCCTAACATCTACTGCTGGGCTAAATAGACTCTGAGAAAACAAATGAGTTTGTGGGCAGCATGAGACTTCCCCATCAGCTTGACTATTTAGTGTTCCAGTATCCAAGCCAGCAGTTTGTCAAAGTGCCTCTTTGGGAACACAGGACTCTACCTCGGGAGCAACGTTACATATTTTGCAACTGAATTTCCAGTGAAAACAGTGGAAATATGGTTTAAGTTTTGATATTACTTTTCCCTGTTTCTGACAATTTTTTTGTTGTTCTGGGGGAATAGTTTTGCAAAGAAATTTGATAGCTGACATGAATAAACAAATCTCTTTGAAGTAGTTCTCTGATTTGGATTTCTTCATAATCATGCCATGCAAATCATTTCTATGTACTTTCTAGAAAATAAACCATTTGCAAAGGATGAAAGGAAGTGCTTTCATTCTTTCATGGGTTTAACATTTTTTATTTACAAAATATATTGCCAGAAAAACATGTATTGTTGGATTTGTGTATGAATTTAACATTGTATCAACAACAATGTAGTAAGTACTTCAAATTACAAGTTCCACAGGGATAAGATTTGTTTTCTTTTTCTGTTGTGTTCACTCCTTAGCACAGCTCTTAGAATATTGCCTAGTTTGCAGGAATTACCTAATATTTTTTAATAAATGTCAAAATTTTTCATAAAAAACAGAGCTCGTGAGTGGATGCTGATAGATATTCCTCATCTTGTGCTGAACAACTTCCTATGAATATGCTACTGTAGGACTGGGAGTCACAGGCAGAGATATTGAGAAGACAAGGCGATGTGTAGAATGGAGTGGTATCAGGTATTCCGCGATCAACACACATAGACTAGAGTAGCGCTTGCTCTAGAGTGAACTATTAGAATCCTCCTCCAGCCTATGAAGCAGAAGAAAATGATGTAAGCATCAATTATGTCCCAGGTTATTTCTATTATATAAGTAACCCTGCAATGCCAGTGCCTTTCCAAAGCTGAGAGTGTCTGTGGCTGTTCCATTTACTAAGATTCCCCTTATAGCAACAACTTTAAAATCCCCTAATGGGGGTAAATACGTGATATATTCTTAGCACTTATTTTACGAAATAACACACTTCAAAACTGTACACATACAAATAACACACGCTGGTTTTATGCCTATCCCTTCTTTGAAGATAAGGGTAACGCTTACATCTGGGGCCTACTGGGAAGCAAGACACGGCCAAGTCGTCCTTTGGCAGCTCCTCAGATAAACTCCGTCACTGATAAACTCCTGCCTCCCACTCTCCTTTCTCTATAAAGACTTCCCTGATGCTTTGAGTAAACATAAGAACAATTTCAAATCTGTTCACTTGCTTTCTTTTCCACTAAAACAGTTCCACAGCTATTTTACCCTGATTAAGAAATACTTGAATATCAGAGAAATGAGCAGCACAGACTATTCCCACTTCACACACACACACACACACACACACACACAAGAAAACCAGATAAGCAAGCAAACAAAAAGCTCAAAGGGCCAGCCAAATAGTTCAATGGATTAAAGCACCTGTAGGCAGTGCAGGGACCTGGGGTTCAATCCCCAGGCCTGTGGTGCTGACTCCCTTGTCCCCCACCATGCACTGAGGCAGCAATTCAGACTGGGTGTATTGACACACGCCTGTGATCCCAGCTCTTGGGAGGCTATATACAGACAGATTACTACAAGTCTGATCTTAGTAGTAGTAGTAGCAGAAGAAGAAGAAGAAGAAGAAGAAGAAGAAGAAGAAGAAGAAGAAGAAGAAGAAGAAGAAGAAGAAGAAGAAGGTTCAGCTCAAAGGAAAAACAAATGGATGAATGAATGATGTCTTGAACAATTTTCCAGAACACACTTTTGTGCTTAAATTTCTGACTTTATCTCAATGTTCATTTTCTTTTTCAGTTCTAAACAGAGCGAGGTAGAGAAAAGATGGAAAACTAGCACAATGGTGCAGCTAGAGAAAAAGAGTAGCTGCTAATTTTTGGTAATAGAATAACCCCTTAACATAATGCACTGTACATTTCCTTTTTTATTTATTTAGGACAGGGTCTACAAGGCCTACAGGGTTGTATTAGTTACTTTTTGCTCGTTGTCGGGACAAATACCCAACACTCAAAATGAAAGAAGGAAAGGTTTATTTAGCTCACAGTTTGTGGAGGTTTCAGTCCATATTCAGTTGGCCCAAGGCTGAGAGGAGCAGGGCGGAGAGCATCCAGTTCAAGGCGGCAGAACAGCAGCAAAATGGTGGCAGAGGCAGCCAACCAAACAGGGCAGCAGAGCAGCAGCACCAGCTCGAGCTCCAGTCTGTCTCTCTGTCTCTCTTTATATTACATTCAGGCTCTCCTCCTTAGCTCCTGCCCTAGGCTACACCCATAATCCCAGAAGTACTTCCACCCATAATCCCATCAGTACTAAAACCCATAATCCCAGGGATCATGGATCAAGTCTCAAACTCTAGAAGTCCCCGCCCAGTGACTCCATGAGGCTTTGGGGGGACAACGAGACATAAACCATAACAAGGGTCTCACTACATAGGTCGTACTCATAGTGATCCTCTTGTTTACAGCCTCCCAAGTACTGGGATTACAGGCATGCGCCACCATGCGCAGTCTCAATCACAGTCTCAAGGTGTACCAGGTGCAGGGTGAGCACGGCATGCTTGGATTTGAGCCCCGGTCCCGTTAGTCCGCTTAGCTATCTGGCCAGCTCCTTCACTGTACATCTCATGGTAGTGACAATTTCGCTTACTTTTGTTTGTTTACTTCTCTGTTTTCATGGCAGTCCTGGAGTTCAGTCCCACTGCATATGCTAGGCCAGTGCTCTATCATGATTTGCATTTCCAGCTCAGCAGAAGATTCTGGAGTGTTCTTAGAAGAAAGAAATAAGCATTTGAGACAGTAGCCTCTCCAGTTACCATGATCTGATCATTACATATTGTCCATTTCTTGAGATGTCTTACTCAAACCCATAAGTAGGTATAGTAACTCTATGTTAATTAAAATAAAAATATATTAACAAAAGCAAAAATAAATAACTTAAAATTGTACTATGCCACATTGGCATCATCTTGTAAGTGAAAACTGTAACGAATGTCACATTTACCTAACTGGCCGTAATCATCCTTAAGTAAAATTAAATGATCCAACAAATAATTTCATGCAATATAGTGAAACATAACAAGAGTTGAAGACAGCTTGGAACCAAAATAACCTATTTATGAGAAGTATTTATGGGTCATAAGCATGCATAAACTCAAGCAAAGATGTATTGTGTTTCTCCCAGCAGCTCATCAGAAAGAACATGGAAGCCAGGTCACACTGGGTGGGAGTGACTTCACTGTCACTCATTCTGGAGCTTTCTGTAATTCCATATTTAAGAGTTGAACAATGATATTGCTTCTCAGCCTTTTGGCTAAGATCAAGTGAAGAGTTGAACAGTGACAGTACTGACTTTTATTCATATAAATTCACCCCTGATGAAACATTTTGATTAATCAATATATTTGTATTTTTCTCTGTCTATTCTCTGTGGTTGAATTTTGTTGTGCACCTTTTCTTTCTTGTAACCCTCATTTATAATAAAAACACTGAAAATACCAATATGAACAAAAGAAAATTTGTGTTTGTTAAAACAACCACTTTTCAACACTATATAAAGCCAGTGTACAAAAAACCTGATATATATATATATATATATATATATATATATATATATATATATATATATATAGTGCTATTTATTGAATCCGACAGTGTTTTTTTTCTCTACCTGTGAAAGGAATAGAAATTCTAAAAGGTTGGATTTCAACTGAAAAATAGAATCAAAATGATTTCAATGACTTTGTGTATTTGGGTGTGCTTGTGTGTGTGAGACAGACAGACAAACAGCAGACAGACATACACAGAGTATCTCTGATGAGCTCAGATTGGCTTTGAACTTACTATCCTAGGCTGGTCTTGACTCATGCTGATCCTTCTGCATCAGCCTCCAGAGTACTCGGATTATAGGTGAGTGTCACCAGGTCCAATTAAAAGGCTATCAAATGGAGCAAACAAATTTTTCTTTAATTTTTAAAAGATTTTTCCTCTAGTAAACAAATATGAGTGATCTCTTCCACAATAACTGAATATTGCTCTAGTCAGCAGGTAAAAAACAAAGAATTTTTGTAAAATGGCTTCAGTTCTATAAATAGCCATAGTTTATCTTCCTTAAAACAGTGTAATGTCAGAGAACTAGTGAAGGAGGAGGGAAAATGAAAGAAAGAAAATGAAAACAAGTAAGAAAAGATGGAAATAAAGCTTTGTAATTATGGATGAAAGGAAGGTAGGGGAATGGAAAATACAACAATCAAGTTATGTCATGCAGAGGTAAAATTTCTATGATGATTGTGACAATTATGTATACCTAAAATGTGCCAATAGACTTAATTAATCCAAAAGAAAATCAAACCGTATAATGTCAGAATGTCTGGTAAATGTCTTCCATGAACAATACGGTGTCCACACCTGGGCACCAACATTAGCTATTTTCAAGACTTCATAATATTGACATAGTAAATTATCTTGCACATTTAGTTCTTGATTATGCCCTTGACTATATTAACCAATGACAAGAAGTGAACTATGTCTAATAAGGAGTAATTATAACTTTAGAATTTATTGAAAGCTTAGAATAAATTAATATTTGTGGTTATTATTGTACTGATATTGTGCCTTATTTTCATCGGTACATACTGTTTGATCAAGAACATGGAAAGGAAGAGAACAACTTCAAACTTCATTTTCTGGCAAGAGAATAACAATATTTAACATTTGTTCTAGATTAACCTTTTCTGATACAGCAGGATGAATTCGACAGGAAACAATCAGAGGGAAAGATCATGGGGAAGAAGGCTTTCTATGAAGGGACAAGAATCAATTCCACAGAAATAAAGAAGAGGAAGTCAAGCTGCAGCATAATCTCAGTCTGTTTTGTGCACCTTACCTAAGGAATTGTTGCACTTGAAAATGGGACCTGTTTATTATATTAATGAATATAACTTATTAATCGATAAGAACCCTCTCTTGGGATAGCCTTTGATACAGTTGGCTCTCTGAATGAATGTTAAATATCCTGAGAAGTACTGACATCTGAGAAATGCTTGTCACCAGCTGCCCCAGAAATGGAGAAGCAAGTCTTGTATGCTGGTGAGGGAATTTGGGTAGGACCACGTCCCGCACAGCTTGGACACGGCTTGTGTTGAGAATCAGCCATGGCAGTTGTCTCTAGGTAAAGCAAAAAGGAAAATGTAGCAGGAAATTGTTAGTAATTTAAAATTCATCAGGTAGCATAAACAACATTATTGCATCAACAACGTGTCTATTATACTAATTACATTTTCTGTGGCATATTTTGAATAAGAAATAATGCATGTTATTTATGGAACAAGAAAGTCAGAAATTAAAGAAAAAAGACAAATAAAACAAAACATAAATCTTTTTCTTACAGATTTCACCACATTCCCAAAAAACATAGACAACATAACATCATGACATAAGGAAGTAGCCTGTAATGATAAGTACTTTTATGTGGGGTAGATAAAGTGCGTGGAGTTCAGAAAAAGTCAAGTTCACTATGGAAGTGGTTCATATGTATGGTCTTATAGGATTGGGCTTCGAAAAAAAAAAAAAAAGCATTGGCCTATTAATAAAAGATATTGTACTGGAGGGGTAGTATAAGATGATTTAAGTAATATGAGCAAAAACATATGCTTGGAAAGAATTGGTGGTCTACATGAAACAATAAATTTTGTATGCTCAAGATGAATTGTGTATGATAAGGAAAAGAGAATAATAAAATGATAGAGTAAGACGGAGGACAGAGATAAGCCCTGGCTGCTACATGTGGTTTTTCAACTAAAGGAGAGTTGTGCCTCTCACCTGAGGTATCTATGCCCTTGGAAAATAACATTCATTTAACAAGTAAGAAAATAATTATTTTCAGATGCACAAAAACCAAGATAATTCTTCTCTGGAAAACTCATTATAAGGCAGGCTCCATAAAGTTATTCACTGAAATAATAACAGAGAACAAGGTAAGACAAAATGATCATTTAATTGGTAAATAAAAATAAACTTTTCCTAGCTTCTTTATAAGATTACTGATGATCAAAAACAAAAATAAGCCAAGCATGGTGCACACACATGAAATCCCTTGGTAAGGGAGGCTGAGGCAAGAGGCTCACAAGTTTGAGACCAGCTTGCACTAGATAGTGAGACCCTGTCTAAATGAATGAAGGAATGAATGAATGAACAACTGAATGAATGGATGAATGAATAACAAAACAAAAAAGTATTGTCTTACTATATATAAATACATTTGTGTACTATATAAAAATAACAATAGTAAAAAGGCTGTACATAACTGCATTGTTATAAAGTTCTTAAGTTGTAAATTAAATATCAAATGATATGATGACAAATCAAAATAGAATGTTTTCAGTTACCAATGCATTTTCTATTCCCAGAACAGTGGCGCCAAGACAAGGTGCCACCATCTGTAACAAGAGCATTGCCCAGGAACACACAGGACTGAAGATTCCCAAAACTGAAGATTGTACATAGATAAATCCAAACACCTATGTTTTAATAGGACATGCACTTATCTCTGAAGCATTAGGATAGGTTCTCCCAGCATAGGGCCAGGTATTCTTTTTAAAAAAAATATATTACTTTTAATAATAAATAATAAATAGTTTCAAAACACGTTAGTAGTACATTCACAATAATTGATACATAGAGCTGATGGGATGGCTCAGTGCTCTAAAGCTGCTGCTTAGGAACGCTTAGGTGGTGGCAGGGACCACGGTTCAATCCCCAGCACCACATGTTGTGCCAGCCCCACCCCTAGGGCAGGTGAGGCAGCCATAGTAAAAAAAATAAATATTAAAAAATCAATATGCATGATATAATACGTATTGTTGTCCTCATAGTAGTTATACAGAGAACAGATGGTAGATGTGATAAATTTTCTAATAGCTATTGGTAACAAAAAATTATGCACTTTGAAATACGAGAAAGTAATTGTATGCATAGTCCAGTGTTCCATAATTGCAGTGAGTTACTGGTGAAACTGGCAATGTTGGAAGCTGTTGATTTAAGCCTTTTACAGCTCACCATATTATTCTAGCTTTATGTTTGCCTCATAATTAAATTTTTCTGCTGGGTGGTTAAGGGCAACTTAAATCAAGATCTATATAATAAAACATGTAGCTTTTGTATCTTCCAAGGTCAGTTAAATCCCTTCAGGATTAACTTTGAAACCATGTACAATTCTTTGTACAGCTGTTGACAGTGTCGGCCACTGGATGAGTCACAGCCATTGCATGACCACTTTGCTCTCTATGAAAACCTGAGAGAATGTTTTCTCTCTAGTTGACTCTCCTTAGGCACACTATACACCTGCAGTTCCTTTCCTCTGTGGCCCCATAATCTCTTTGAACAGGAAATTTGGGAAACCACTGAGTTATAGGATGTTACAGCACAGGTTCTGTTCTGTTCTGAGTCCTCACTGATCTTGAAGGGCTAGGGCCAAAATATTGAATACCAAATCAGAAAATGCCCTATCCAATATCAATCACTTTCTTATCAAGTCGACAGTTGGTTGCTTATTAATTCTAAGTGATACGTGTATATGACTAGGGTTCTATTAATCAACTTCAGACAGTAATTAATGAATCTTTACCTTGGAAAATAAAACATTAGCTCAATTATTCTTCCCTTAAGCCATATTTTCCCTCCTCTAAATATATTAAATATCAAATTTCTTATGACAATTATGTACCTGAGCTTTTGATTCTTGATCACATTTAGAGTCTATTGTTCATGTAAAAAACAAAAAGTAAGCCGGGGGTGGTGGCTCACACCTGTAATCCCAACACTCAGAAGGCTGAAGCAGGAGGATTGGTGTGAGTTCGAGACCAGCCTGGGCTACAAAATTGAGCTCAAGGCCAGCCTCAACTGCATAGTGAGACCCTGTCTCAAAAAGACAAAAAAAAAAAAAAAAAAAAAAAGTAGCGCCTCACTTCATTTCTCAGCATGTACCAACTTTACTGTAGTTTATATCTTGATAAGGTTCAGGACATTTGGAATTTTATTCCAAAACAGTAATAGATTTTTAAATATTGAGAAAAATAAATTGATGGCATTTTATATTTTTAAAATTTTAAATAAATTTTAACTTATGGTCAAGCAATTTGCTTTGATAACTTGGGTCCATAGAGAAGGAATATGTCACCTCATCTCTCAGATACTGAGCTGTGCCATTTTCAGGAACAGTGTATGGGTAATTGAGTAGATCAAAGTAACACCACCATATTCTGGTCACGTTTTCCTTGAACACCTTTAAAAATTCTTCCTGGCCTTTCTGATTTTCTCTCCTTTTTCTTACATAGCTACCCTTGTAGAGCCATTTTTAATTAAACTCCTTATTACATGAAATCTATATCCTTCTAAAGGCCATCCTTGTTAGAGGTCTACATCTTTCTGGTAAAGCATGAAATATTGGCTCTAGGGCATGACTGAATAGTTAATTGTTAACTTAGAATTTATTTTGGCTGCTTCTTTAATCTTATATATTTCTCCTTTTGGGATTATTGTTTTCATTTAATGAATATACAGTAGTTCTACAAAAGGTTGAGAAAGGCAAGCTTTCTGAGATTAGACCAACATAAACACTTATTTGTCTTATTCTTGGTCATTATGCTCAGTTCCTATACAATTGTATATTTACAATAACTTTCCCTAAGTATACTGGAAACACGCTTGCATTGTATTCTATTATTAGTTGCTGCAAATGAGACTTGGGTGATAATTTTAACTTAGTTCCCTTATCAATGCAGTTTAGAGGTAGTATATTTGCCTAGGAAGATCCTGTGTCGTCCTCACGGACCCCTAAAGAAATGACTCCAGAAGAAACACTTTAGCTACACCATGACCCATGACTAAATGACAAATCATATTACCTTTTGGAAATTATATTAACCTTTGTACTTCTGAAGGGGTTTGGGGTTTGTGTGCTAAATTCTCACAGCTTTTTACATTCATATTTAGCATGAAAAGATGTGAATATTTATCACTAATTGCTTAAAATGTTCCATATACAGTTATTTCATTATTTTACTACACATTCGCTGTTATCTCTCTAATTCAAATTACTGATTATTAGACGTCTTAAAAATGATCTCATTTGTCACCTTTTCTACCCTATCACTCTTTCGTATTACTGCACCCATTGGTTTTATACAGTATGTTCTCAAAATTTTCTTGATTTCTTTTCCTCATTGCATTTTTAATTGACAATAATTTTGCCAAACACATTCTGATTTTTAAAAACACCTCCCTTCTGTTTCTTTTCATAATAAAATATGAGCTAATTGTGTAATTTAAACTTTGGCTGTTTAGTGAAATACTGCACCATTTGTAACTTTTTATTTGAATACTATTTTGTGCTCTTTTGAAAAATGAAAAGTAAAAAACTTTAGATTTTTATAAATTATGTATTTACATCTTTAAAGGCATACTAGTTTCTTAGGCATTCCAATTTCTTTTGGAAATTATTCTTTCTGTTCTGAACTTTTATTCTATCTCAACTTAGTTGCATTCTTTATTTGGATGCTTTTTGCTCTTGCTTCCTCAAATGTCTGTCTTCTTGCACATGTCTATTCACATTTTTGAAGGAAGTCTAAATTGATTCATGTTAACAGTTTCAGTTTGCTCTGTTGCAGCAGGGGGAACTTTCCGCTCACGTATGGATGATTTGTATCTTCATTTATGAGAAAATTTCATAGAAATCCTGCTTAGGTAGATAGGCCTTCTTCAACTGATGATCTGTGCTCTACCCTATAGGCTAAATAGCAGACAGACAATGGTTCCAGAGTGTTCTATGTTGCTCGGACACATGGATCACAGCGAGAGCCTCCTGCTCTGGCTTTGGCATGTAGTTACAGGTTGCTCTAAGTTACGTGACATTTAAAGCCAAGAGCGATTGCTAGTCATCAAGACTCTTCTTCAGTAGGTACTCTGATCAGTCCTTTCCAGCTATGACAGTATTTCTGCAATTCCTTGCCAAGAATTTTGTATGGGCTCTCCAGTGTTACACAAACTACTCTAATTCCACTTTGTCTCTCATAGGATAAGCATCTATTTTGAGCGCTATGTATATGACTACACCTTCCCAGTCATTTTTCTGTTTTCCACAAATTTAGATACAGTTTTGACAAGTCAGTGAGGCCTGGCTTCCTTTCCTGAACTGTTGTGTATATAAACACTTTTATACTTTGTGTTGACATTTTAATGGGCCTAGGGAGAGGAAAAGGAAACAAAAGCATGTCATCAATTACGACTTCCTTGTAAAGAAATAAATTAGTATTCAGGGATAGAATCTCCTCAAATAAAAATATGTGTAAACTTTCTGAAAGGTCATCCATGTTCAATGTATTGCAAAGCCTTTTTATTTTCAATTTTTCAGCAATATGAAGGGAAATTAAAAAGTTTTTTCCCTTCCATGCAATTTTTATGAGTCACACATGTTTTTGTGCAAGAAGCCCAAATTATTAGACTAACAAAAGCAAATTCAGCTCAACCTTGTAAATAACAACAATTTGCAAACTTAGTTAATCATAAGAAACTTTGAGGATTTTGGTATTTTATACAAAATTCTAATTTAATTAATATATTAGTTTAACCAAAGTGTTATGATTTACAAAATTAGTATTTTACTGATTCTACACAGTTATGGAAATCTTTTGCATTAGTAACTCTCATTCCATAAAAGGCAGCACTAAATGCCAGGATAGTCTCTAGTGAGTTGGGGATTTCTTTAAATAATAATGCAAACTCTGAGATTCTATTTAAACTCCCTGTACTGTTTTGAGATATTGTGAGAGTAGTTTCTTTATGAGATTTCTGTTTAGATTGAAAATACAATGAGAAAACCTGGTTGACAGTATTTCAACAATTCTAGCTCCCGCTTCGCTTATTATCTGAAAGCACTGAGGGATCAACAACAAAAAAGTAGTGAAAATGGAATTTTGATTTAAGTTTTTTTGAGTTCTGAAGAGATTTTGACTCCAGATAAAATTTCGAGACATGGTTGAAACCTGCTTTAGCATGCGTATTTACTTCGTTTTGTTCCCCTTGCAAAATACAAACAGACTAGCAACAGCTGGGTACAACTGCTCAAATGTTATTTTTCAATTAATTTCAACATTTAAAATAAAATGTTTAAAGTAAAATTCAAAACTAATAAAAAGATTTTTAAAAATCTGTTATATGCCAAGTACTTCGGACAGATCACATTTAAAGTTTGTCATACATTTGTTTGAAATGAAAATATTACTAGATTTACTTTATTCTGATCTCTAAATGGCAAACTTTTTCAAATAAAAAATACTAGGAAGATGAGCAGCTTTGATATTGACTGCAAGCTTGGCTGTATATCAGAGTATTATTAGATAAGTAACGCTAGTTGTGAAGTTGTTATTAAAAGTGTTTTTGTAGAGGTTGCTATCTTGAACATTTTCATTACTCTCTCCCACACAACACCAAAAATTCTGCAGAGAAAAATTTAAAAAAGAAAACCACAATTCTTTTACTCTAGATGGAAGAGATGGAAAAAAAAAAGATAAATAACAACATCACAAAAAATCACCACTCCAAAATGAAAGCATAAACATCTGTGTAGCTCTTTTATTCACTGCTAGTTAAACATCATATTCAGACATGACAGTGACACGTATCACCTTAGCTCAGCTAGCCTGTGACCCTAAATGGTGTGTAGTGATGGTAGAGGTGGTGGTATGGGTATGAATATAGGCAATGTATCTGTTGTTGATGTATACTTCTGTGGTACTTTGGATTTAAGAGTTTTATATATTTTGTAAATATATATAATTATTTATTATAACATATTATATATTATATATTTATAATATATTATTAGCCTCACAATATGAAAGCCACCTTGGACAAAATACTTTCAAATTTAGAAAAATTATCATATGCTACTGTCAAGGCCAGACTACATACAGCACTAGTTGCAGCAGCCAGGTTCCACTATGGCTTTAGCCAGTTTGAACAAGTATGGTCTCTAAACTTAATTTTATTCTTGCAGTATTGATTCCTTATTTCTTCTTTTGAAAAGCAGTATGTTTTACTGAATGCATTTCTATGAAGACTTTGTGAAGAAAAAACATCTTGTCTTACTCAAGTTGTCCATACCATATTTTGGAATACGGGTGTCAGGAAAGAGAAGAATCCATATTTAGCATCTGAATTCCAGGGGTATACAAACAGTTTCACCAAGTGTCAAGAACTTTGCAAATATCAAATAGTTTATAATTCACATTTTCTCATTTGCTACTTACAGTAAGTTACCAAAGCACAAACCTAGATTATAAATGCAAATATCTGAAGAAATGGTTTAAGTAGGATTTCTATGGATTCTCTTATTAACAGTTTTAAAACGAGGACTTAAAATCCACTGTGACTACTCCAAAAGCCAACCTGTTCCTTTAACCAAGAAGGGCTCCATGGCTAGCAATTCTCAGCTTGATGTTTCTGTTTTTGGAACCTGCAGACCACAAACTGATGAACCAATTCAATCTTTCCTCCATGAGATAGGGGTGTGAAGTATTTGGCTCAACATCAGAACAACTGACAAACATATTATCCTTTTGAAACTTGCTGTGAGAATATTTAAAAGTAATACCTCATGAGATAAGGTAGTGTGTGTGAATTATCATAAATCCATGAGAAGGAAGACAAATATGTCACTAATACAAATGAAAGAAATAGTGTTCTTGAGGCCTCATTGGATCTGCGATGGAATAATAGCAAACCTGACTGCCACAGACAATTAAGTGGAGTGTTGGCCTCTTCTGTGGTACTCAGGTGGGGATGCCCGTTTGCAAAGTCCCGCATGAAAGCTAATATGGTAGCATCACTGTTTGAGGACCTGATGCTATTATACTGAAAAGCTTTTTAGTGATGTTGGATGATATTGTGGAACAAGTAGAGGGAAGTCATTAAAGTAATAAATTCTGGATTAGCCTGGTCAACTATACTGAAGGCCTCATTCACTCATCTACTATAATACTTTTAGCAAGTATTTTAAAAAAAATGTGTATACCTTGCTTTCTTATTAATAATAAAATGCATTTGCACTAAGTTGAACATCGCTATCTAAGGATATATCTCCAAAACTTAACACCTACAAATCACTAGTGTTTTGTAAAACTTCGAAAATATGAGAAGATTATGAATCTTGAGATGTTCCCAGGCTATTCAAGTTATCCCCAAATGCAACATGTGATAATTTGAGTTTGATCCAAAAGAGAAGGCAGGCAACTGGAGGTGATTGGAATGATGGAGCCAAGAGGAGACAAACACCTAGAATCACCAGAATCTGGGGAAAGGATGGATGGATCACCAAATCTCAGGACTTCCAGCTTCCAAAAAATTAATAAAATATTTGTTGTTGTTCTCAGTCATCAGGCATGTGGTGATCCATAATAGCAGTTACTGGAAACTATCTGCCATTTTATATGGCATGGCATGTAAATGATAAATATTAACTATTATGAATTATTTCTAAGGCACTAGGATAAGGAAAAATACTGAATGAACAGATAAGAAAGTCTTTTACATTATTCACAATGGAATATTTTACTTAGTGCGTCAGAGTCTGTTTTGTTAAACAATTACTTATACTGGATTCATAATATGTCACCCATTTTCATAGTTCTGAGAACATAAAAAATTAAATGCAACAGTCCTTGCCCTCATAAATGTCCATGGTGAATGGAAATAAGAACGTACACTTTTGTACTTCAATTGTCATAGTGATTTTAATAGCAGAGAGAGAGATAAGTGGTCTGGGGGGAAGACAAAGGGCATGACCCAGCCTGTTTGGAGAAAGGACCAGGAAAAGGCCTGCTAGAAGATACGAGAGGAGATCTTATCTGAGCTGAGAACAATACTTTGCCCTTGAAAAGTCGGACCACAGAAATGAGTATGAAAAGGACTTTGTTGAAGGGCCTATAAATAAGTTTTCAAAACATTGATTTTTTCGTTGTTGTTCACATGTGGCTAGCCATCTATTCAACTCTGAGAGTATATTTAAGGCATTGACTCAATTCCAAAAATCCTAATTGAAAATGTAGCTTTATCTATGTGTTTTGGCACTGGTCTTTTTTTTTTTTTTTTTCTTCACAGTGAAGTTCACATAGTACAGTAAATACATGAATATTTATATAGAAGATAGATGGCTTGTATTGGTGATGGCTGTGAACATGTGTCCCACTATGAGCTTAAACTATATACTTATCAAAAGTAGTTATCCCTATAATGAATACTACTGTATGTCAGTCATGATTCTCTCAAAATGTACTACTTAGTATAAACAATAAGAGAAATAAAGGTATTTGGTTTTTTCTAGTATGTTATGAAATGAGTATTTCATTCTATAATTAAGAGTATAAAATTTAATGCATTAGATAAATTGTAAATTTATATGTAGGAATTTACATTCAGAAATTTGTGTCCAACACATACAGACAGAAATTTAAATCCAGCAGGTTTTATTTCTTACTTTTAATATACTATTTTTGTTGCATAAGTGTAGTAAGAATGTGGAAAGAAAAAATATAAAAAGTTTGTCAAAAAAAATAAAATCATTTCTTAAAATTTTACAGGGACAGATAATAGATGGCTGGTGTTTGATAGGGAGATATTATCAAGATCATTTTCAGGATATTTTTCTCACTCTTATAAATATTGTTAAGAGTCAAGTTATCTGAAATATTGAATTATCTCAGTAAGATTTATTACTTTACAATACTGAAATTAGCGCTAAGATACAAAACCAATAGAATACATAACCTTATGAAGAAGTAGACTGATGTAACAGATTGGATCACATGATTATGGAATATGGAAGATCCTACCACCTGTTAACTACAAGAATCTGTATGCAGCTACTATAAAAATCTGGTGGTATAATTCAAATTGGAAATAACAGAATCAATGGTATGTATCCTTGTTTGAACCGAAAATCCTGGGAACTGGGAGATCCACTGATGGAGGGCAGAGGGAAGGTGAATGTGTCAACTGTAGAAGACAAGATAAATCCGTCTTTCTCTTCATTCCATAGAGGCCCTTGCTGCATTGAGTAATGCACACTCACATTTGTGAAGAAAGCCTTCTTTACACAGAATACACATTCATTTGCTAATGTCTTTCGGAGATACTCTAAGAGAAACATCTAGAGACAATTTTTATCTGATCATCCTTTGGTCCAATCAATTTAATACAGAAAACTACCAGTCAAATGAGATAGAAGACTAGGGTGTGCAAAGTGGGCAGGGGAAGTAGGCATTACGTGTTCACTACAAGATCACAGAAAACGTGTGCAGAGGAGTTCCCAAGCCCTACACATAGGTTATTTTAGAGGACTCAAGTGGGTTTTCAGTGGGGCAGCCTAGAATGAATGTCAGGCTGAAGCTTAGAATCTCAAGACTGTCTCTCAGGATCTACATGATGATGTTCTAATGTACTTCCTCAAAACTTGAACATAAGGAGAGGCCAAGTAGCTCATCAGACTGAAGCATCCACTCAGGCAGGCTCAGAGACTGGGGTTTGACCCCTGGTGTGCCATGCTGGCTCAGCCCCTGGTGCACACTGAGATGGCAGTTGAGACTAGGCAAAGTGGTATGTGACTGTAATCCCAAGGATTGGGAGGCTGAAAGCAGTAGGATCATCCCAAGTCCGATCTGTGCAGTGAGACACTGTGGGCCCTTTACTAAATACATAGGACAAAAAGAAATTGAATATAAAAGGAGAAAGGCCCTAGGAACTTGTTACCATGGCTTCCCTCCTGGTATCCCACTCTGTGTCCTCCAGAGTGCATTTTAATCTTGTTTTTTTCTCAGTTACTCAGCCCAAGCTCACTGCACACTGAGTGAGCTCACTGAGCCCAAGCTCACTCACTCTTCACTTCTATTTTTCATGTAAAAGTTATCACATTCTTTGTCCAAGAAGACAGAAACCTGAAATCAATTCCAGAGAGACAAGCAGTCCAAAACCCAGTAATTACATTTTGTAAGCTGCTTTTAGAGGATGCTACCCAATAACAACATTGGTTGTTGAATAAAATGAAATGTTTGTTGTTACAGTTTGTGTCTAGTTGCCACCCCAAACCTTATGCAATCATGGGGTGCGGACTTCTAGAGTTTGAGATTAACTCATGATCCACTGGGATTATGGGTGACCCATTGGGATTATGTGTTATAGCACTGCTGGGATTATGAGTGTGAATGCTACACCCAACCTGAGGTATATAGCCTGAATGTAATGTAACGGAGAGAGAGAGAAAATTTTCCGTTCTCGGTGCTGCCATTGTTGACTGGTTGCCATTGTTGCTGTTCTGCTGCCATGTGCTAGGCTGCCTTGAACCCAGTGAAATATGGACTGAAACTGCCAGTAACTGTGAGCTAAATAATCCTTCCTCCCTTTCCTTCATTTTGGGTGTTGGGTATTTGTCCCAGCAATTACAAAAGAGTAACTAAGACATTTGTTGAATAAAATGAAAAATGAGCCATAGATACAGTCTGCAAAAATAACAGTGTACATTTCAGGAAAAGAAAAATAATACCATGATTTTTCAAAAGATGAGGGACCCTAGAGGGCATCATATGTTGCACTAACACTACCAGGACTTGGAGGAAAAAATGGAAAATACGTGTGCAGCAAGATCAGTGACCAAGGTCACCGAAGTAGCAGTGTGCTGTGCTAATAAACGTCTGGAAGCTACTGCCCAGCACTTTGAATGTCTCTTGTGATTGTAGATGCCAAAGGTGACTTGTTCCATCTCGTGATGCCTCAATAAGCTTAACACTAAAATATTTATATGAAGTTTTCTTTATCTGAAATGAGTATACATCTTTGGCAGACCCTGAGTTTTCCTAAAAACTCAGATGAGAATAAGTTGGAATAGGATAAAATATTTAACTCTAAAGTATTAAATCATAAAAATGTTAGAAGATATCACACATGAATTTTTAAAATATAATCTTTAGCTGGGAGAATTTTCAAATCATATTTTAAAAACCAGAAATCATAAATGCATTTAACTACATAAAATTTCAAAATTTACTTATTTTTCACATGATCATTAAAAAATACTCAAGTTCATTATTCACCATGAAAAAGTTAAAATTGAAAATGAGTTATCCTTGTACACCTACCATAGCTAACTTTAAAAATGATAATTTTAATGTAGACATAAGTCTGATAGAAGTTTCATGCATTTCTAATTAAGTTTAAATTTGTATTTTTGGGACACTTAAGATATTATCTCATACATTGGATGAAATTCTGTACATCCCAACAATCCCACCTGAAGTATAAATCTAATAGTGAAGTCTAGAGAAGCACCCCCAAAACCATGTAAAGCATTATTATAGCATCATTTTAATAGTTCCCAACTATAAATAATCAAGCTTCAGTTAATTGTAATTTGAACAAATAAGTTAATTTTGAAATATTTAAACAACATGCTACCTACTTTCTACTACCATCATGAGGTAAAATACCCAAATCCCACCAGCTAAGGATGGAAAGCTCTATGTCAGCTGATAGGTCAAGGCAGGAAGACATGATAGAGGGACATCAAAAAGGAAAGACAGTCCATGGCAGGACAAGCAGGAGTCAGCAAAGTAGCAGCAGCAACAGCAGCAGCAGCAGCAGCAGCAGTGAGCCTACCTTCCTTCTGTCCCTTCCTATTACACCCAAGTTATAAGCAGATTAATTAGTGCCACCCACACCCATGATAGTTTCCATAATCTGCCTCTAGAACTCTAATAAATTAATTTAGTTACCATTCACCCTTGATATCAGTATCACATACCCTAATCCATTATCACACAACCATGACCCAGCCACCTCCCCAAAGTCCCATCCATGAGTACATGAGGCTTTGGGGAGGTGGGGGAGGGTTATATATAATCCATACTACCTAGAAGGAATATGAATGCACTATAATTTCATGTAATGGCCTCGGTAGATTTCATAAACTCAATTTTGAGCAAGAAAATGCTGATGCAAAAGTGTGATTTACCTTATGCTTGTTTTGAAAAGGAAGAGAGGCATTGCGTTTAGATTACGTAGCTGCATTTACTTTCGAATTACTTGTTGAATCACTTAAGACTTATAAATTTATTTCATTTATGCTACACTTCGATTAAAATGTTTTAAGGAACCATCTTACATGAGAAAGATTGTATAAGAAAAAATGGTCATAGGCTAGACTGTTCGCCTCCCAAGTCCATGTACTGAGGATTTGGACACCAGGGATTTCAACATGTAACTAGGCTAAAATGAGGCTACAAGTGCAGGACCCTGATTCTAACCCATCTAGTATCCATATAAGAAAAGATCCATCAAGACACCCATGCTGGAGCAAAGCCGCTGTGAAGGTGTGCAGTGAACAGGCAGACTCGAAGGAGCCAAGGAAGTTTCCGCAGGAGAAATACCTATCACCTCATTTCCAGGATATAGAATTGGAAAAACATAAATCTCTCTCATTGAAGCCACTCAGTTCTGAGGAAATTTGTTATGCTGAGGCACCTGTAGAAGATGATGCAATAACACAAAAGAAATCTCAATATTACACAAAGAAGTATATATGCCTATATCATACATAGCATAGAATTTTTATATATGCATATACTCAACATGAAAGCTAAAATATATAATGTAAGCTAAGGATAATGTTTCTAAGAGGAGAGAATTAAAGGTACAATGGCTACCAAGAAAGGGAAAAGATCTGTTCAAAGGAAACAACCAACTAAGATGACATAAACAAGAAAATAAAAGAAGGAAGGGAAAAATAAATATACATGTAAATACTAACAATTGCTTGCATGATAGTACTGCCAATTTCTGCTCATTTTTTGATGAGCTCATCTTTTGATCATTATTTTTTTCTATTTTCCTTTTTAATTTTTTATAACCTTTTGATCAATTTTATGTGTGGTAATCTGAACAACTAATTTGAAGACAACAGTGTGTAATATAACAATCATGGTTGAGTTTCTATCATTTTTCTATTGAAATTCTGTATCTTTTATTTCTTTTCTTTTCCTTTCATTTCTTTTTCTTTTCCTTTTTTTTTTTTTTTTAACTGAGGATTGAACTCGGGTCCTTGTGGCATTTTTAGTGTTTTTTTTTTTTTAACTATTTTTTGTATTCTTTTCAAAAAATAAAATAATTATATAAAAGCAGCTTCGAAACCACTTAACTCTGTGTCAAGGGATGTTGCTTGACTGAATATAGTAAGAGCTCTGCACAGTGCTAGGTTAGTAATTTTATTGCCACTGAGAAACAATACTTAACACAAACTGACACAAAGGAGGAGAGGCTTATTTTGGCTTGTGTTTACAGCCAGTGTTTGATGGACTCCAGTTCAAGGACAGCATGGCAGAGGGACATCACGTGACAGACATCAGAGAGAGAGAGCCAAGGGAGGGAGAGTACAGAAAGGGAGATACACCTCTCCATGCCATTCCCTGAGTGACCTGGCCATAATTCTTAACAGCGAGACAACTATAATGGTGCAATAACGTAATATCTTTCCAAAGGTCTCCTGATGATTGAATCAGGCTTTAGGGAAGAGATCTAAAATGCGCTCTCTTCCCCTTGTCCCAAAAATCTCTTGTTATTCTTTTTATGTAAAAATTATTTATTTCACTACTAAGACATTGTTTAAAAGTCCAAATCCAAAGTCTTCTTTGCGACCTAAGGAAATTGCTTAGTTGTCAGCATCTGTAAAAATGAAAAGAACATGAAGCAGGGCAGTCATACAATGGCAAAAGGTAAACATTCCCATTTCAGAAGGAAATAGTAGGGAGAAGAAAGCCAGTGGGACAAAAACAAAACTAAAATTCAGCTGGACAAATATTAAATCCTGTAGTTGCATATCCAGCATAGTATGGCAAGATGTGAACAACACATGGATTAGACAACTCTACTTCTCCAACATTTCCTATGGTTGTAGCAGTCATTAGTTTGCTCAGTTTTTGTGGGCCTCCATCAGGCCTTCCACGTTCGAGTGATCTCATAGTTGCATTTTCTTTTTACTGTCATAATTGTATGCAATTCTGTCCTAAGCCTTCTTCTGAAATATGAGTGGAATCCTGCAGGCCCCACAAGTCTTATATTGTGTCCCCATAAACCCAGCATCATGTGGATAATGCCAAAGTAGATTGCCAACTGCAGCAATATCTGGGCCCCTTTACATCAAAGCCTCTGAGTTCTGGATGACTGAGCTCTGTGAAACAAATCCTTGGAACCTACTGTCTAGGTGACCCTTCTTCAGTGTAGTTCCCTAAAGTTCATTTCGAAAGTGAAAGCTGTAAACCCTTGTACTCTTGAGCTTTTCATTAATGGGGTCTTGCTAATTTTTAGAATATCCTCATGGAATCATTTATATTGTTTTGGTATAAAATACAGTGGTACTTTACATTTTTGCAAAGCATTTGGTTCACAAACAGAAGCAGTAGGCAATATTTTCTATGTCTTTGCAAACTCTGCATCAGGTGATATCATGAGCTCATCCTTTTCTCCCACCTAAATACACATATGATCATCTTTTTGGAATAATGCAATGCATTAAGTTCACAAACCAAAGTATTTTGCTTCTTTCTAATTCTAATCATTTTAGCAAACAAGCTCTCACCTGCTCCAACCTGGAGGTGCTTTTTTTTTTTTTTTTTGGTAGCAAAACTAAAAACTTTCCAAGTCATTTAAGAGTGCCATTTACTCTTCATTCTCTATGTAGATGTAGTTAAAAGGTCTAACAATATCTGAAGCACAGCCAGAATAGTTTACCATATTAACTAATCTGCCTCCCTCTATCTCAGTCTAAAGCAAAGTATTGAGAAATAAGCAGACTATAGACAAATTTTCTGCTAGGGTAAAATGTATATGTCCTGGGTTTCAACTGTCAATGAAATATTTGTTCCCATCTGAGTCCTCCTAAGCCTAGACTTTTCCATTTCCATTTTTATCAGCTTTCTGTTCCTCAGACCTACAACCTGAATCTCCCATTGAACTCAGCTTATAGCATATTCTAGGTTTCCAGCTGGCATTTCAAAACCATTTCAAACTTCTTCTAAGAAATATTTCCAAAGACTTTTGAGCTAAAACATGTTTTAGTAAATTTCTTTGCTGCTGGGATATAATACCCAATACCTGCAACTTGAAGTAGAGGTTTGGTTCATGCTTCAGTCCAAAATCAACTGGCTGCAAGGCAGACTGGGTTTCTTGAGGGGCATGGTGGAGGAGAAGCACCTGTGGCCTGGCAGATAGAAAGGAGAGTCAAGAGGGGAGCGAGGAAGGGATATGTACTATTCCAGGCACACCCCCAGGGACCTCCCTCTTCTAACCAAGCTCCAAATCCTAACAGCAAATTAGCTTTATTGTCCCTATCATCTTCCTAAGGCTTTAGGGTGACATCCAGCTATAATATGTATAAGTACACCCATTTTATGGATGAAAATACTGAGAAACAGAAGAATTAACTACTTCATACAATATCTATATTGACTGGTAAGAGCAGGAATTTAGCCTGATAAGCTGGCTCCACAACTCACACTGTGGACCAGTATTGTCATACCAATCACGAGTGTACATAAACACTAAAATCCCATTTTTCACTTATCAGATATACAAACATTAAAACACACTGATCAGCCAGGCATGGTGGCTCACGGCTATAATCCCAGCACTCCGGCGGCTGAGGCAAGAGGATTGGTGTGAGTTCAAGACCAGCCTAGGCTACAAAAGTGAGCTCAAGGCCAGCCTCAACTGCATAGCAAGACCCTGTCTCAAAAAAAAAGACAAAAACAACAACAACAACAACAAAAAACACACTGATAATGACCAATGCTGGCAGATTGATGTAATTTTAACAGGAATATAAATTGATCCAAGCTTTTTAGAGGGCAATTGAACAATTTATATCAAGTCATTTTTTAATCACACAGACAAAAAACAATGTAAGGACAAAGTATTTATCACAGTATTATTAATAACAACAAAATTTGATACACTATAAATGTTCATGAAAATAGAAATGGTAAGATAAATTATGATATACTCTTCAAATTAATGTCTTGCATTCATTAAGCAAAATGAAATTGGTCTATATTTATTGACATGAAAAGCTATCTGTGACATTGTTTCATATAATATTTTATTCCTCATTTTTCTTTGAGCTGATATATCACCTTTTAAAGTCATTTTTAAATCATTAAAGATAATTTAAAAATTGGGTATGCATAAGAAGGTAATAAAGTTCATTTATTTCTTTAAGAAATAATTTACTGCAGCTCTGCTTTGTGCAAACATTTTAATAGGTTTTGAGAGCTCCACACTGAGAAAAGTGTTTTTTTATTATTTTTTTTAACAAAATATTCACCACTGAGGCTTAGTAGCGTATTTCTGTAATATCAGGACTCAGATGGCTAAAGCAGGAAAATACAAGTTTAAGACCAGCTTGGTGTGGACAATGTATTGAAGGCCAGCCAGGAGTATAAGGAACCTAATTTAACAAATAAACTATCTTTAATCACCAAACATGTTCAAATGAACCTGGATAGCAAATTGAAACTATTTTTTGTGGAGAGCAAATTCATTTTTAATGATTGAGTAATAATTTTTTGAGAATGTTTTCCTGTCTGAAAGTCTCTGAATTTATAAAGATTTGAAAAAAAAAAAAAAGAAAAGAAATTTAGTTATAGTTTGGCTATAGAGTTATACCTTTAAAATGTATTTTTAAGATGTTCAAAATTTGAAAGCGTACTCAATCATTAAAATTGTAAGTATCTTGGATAGCCAAGATGGCTCAGCTGTCTAAAGCTCCTGCTTAGGCAACCTCAGGGGCCATGGTTTGATCCCAGAACCACATGCTGCACAAGCCCCACCCCCAGGGTAGGCTGAGCTGGCAATAATATATATATATGTATATATATATATATATATATCACTGTGTAAGTATCTCACTGTGAAGAGGTAAACACCAATATGTGTAGAATATTCTTTTTCTTCATAAATGAGCCAGAACAACAAAATTACTGAGTTAAAAAAAAAAGAAATATGGGCTGGCAAGATAGCTCATCCGACAAAGTGCCTTCTTTGACTAGAGCAAAGACCAGGGTTCCATTCTGGGTCCTGCATGCTGCACCGGCCTCACCCAGGGTCATGCTAAGCTGATGATCAAGTCTGGGCATGGTGTTGCACACCTGTAATCCCAGCACCGTGGAGGCTGAAAACAGCAGGATCACTGCAAGTCTGAGTTGCATAGTGAGACCTTGTACTAAATACATGAATGAAAAAAAATATATAATTATGTCCTGGTATTTGGTATAGATAGTTTTATAGTCATTCATCTATGAGAAAAATTTATTTCAGAATTTTAATAACAGATTTTTAAAATAAATTAATCACTTTAAAAAGTTCATTAGCATCGTCATTGTAACATTAATTCTTTATTTCTTTCATCTTTTTTTATTTCTCTTTTTACTTTTTTTAAAAAATTTTTGAAAGCTTAGCTTTAATAATGGAGAAATAATTCTGATTATTTCTTAGTGAATTAAAGTAACAGTGGCCACTGACTGAATTCCTCAGGGCCTTTTAATAGTGCTTATCAGAAATGATTTCAGGGCTAGGGTCTCGCACACCCATAGCACTTATATAGCACTTATATAGGCCCTTGGCTTGATTCCTAGCACCACACACAAAAAATGTATTTTAATAAAAATGTCCATATATCTACGCAACTGTTTTAGTGGTCAGTAGTCAGTATTACTTTGTCTAAGAAATAAATGTAAAGATGAATTAAATTGCTACCCAATTCTATCCATTCATCATTCTTTTCAAAATCATTTATGAAGTTTTTCCGCATACTAAGTATTCTTCTGAGTGTGTAGACATTAACAGCACAAAACTTTGTCTGCCCTTGTAGAGCTTTGGCTTGAGCGATAGAAATAAACACCATGTCATTAGATAGATTCTGTTGGTTATTTTTTGAGGCCACTTAAATACACTTCCATTGCTTGGTTAACTGCTGTGAAGTAAGCATGCAATGTTCATCATTTCGTGATTTCTTATAAACTTTTAGACAAACATAGATGAAATAACGTAGAATTGTGAACTGGCTCCCATGCTTGGGACAGAACTTCTACTGAAAAGCTCAGTGCTCCCTATCTCAATAGCAATATCAATGTCTCAATATCAAATCTCTTGTGGTTTCCACCCATCACTGCTTTTACTTTAAATTAACTGAATATTTTTACCTGAAATGTTTTCAATATGACACACTACTGGGTATGTAGAATCTCAGTGAGTAGTAGAATGCACAAGATCCCCTGCCAACTTTTCATCAGGGTAAATTAATTAATTTAATGTAGAACTCGACATGTGTCTAATGAAAAATAAAAGGCCACTACTGTTTTCTTCATTGAGAACAATGAAAAGAAAAATTACCTTCATTTTCTCCATTAAAATGCATTACTTTCATTTTGAAAACAACTGACGTGAAAAATTAAAATAAAAATTGCATAGGTTGGCGAAATACTCAGTTGACTAATGTGTCTGGTTAGGCAAGCTTAGGCAACTGCAAGGACTGTGGTTCAACCCTTGCTACCACGTGCGATGCCAGCCCTGTCCCCAGGGTGGGCTGAATCAGCCACAGAGTCTGGGCATAGTGGTGCACTCCTGTAATCCCAGTGCTGGGGAGGCTGAAAACAATGGGATCGCTGAGTCCTAGCTCTGTAGTGAGACCCTGTAACAATCAAATACATTTTTAAAATATTCATGAAATGACTGGGGCGATAGTTCAGTAGAATAAATGCTTGTCTGGCAAGCACAAGGTCCTGAGTTCATTCTCTGTTATCACAAAAAATAAATAAATAAATAAATAAATAAATAAATAAATATATAAAATGAAAGATAAATAAGAAATGCATGATATTACAAATAGCAATGTTAACAATAACAATTTGACTTACCTGTTACTAAGTTGTGACAACAGTTATATAAAAATGTAATTTTAGGTACCCGTATTGTTTTATAACCTGTTTTTCCACTTAGATGTACAGATAATTTTTCACTAAATAAATACAATTTATTGTGTCATTTACAGTAGCATTATATCCCTTCATTTCATTGGAGCCTTCTATTTTCTATTAAAATAATTAAACACCAAAAATAAATAGCTATTTCTATAATTTAAAATGATTTTTGCAAAATTATCAGTTAAAGGATATGAACATTTTTGTGTTATGCAAATTGTTGCTCTAAATGTCTGCACCTATTTACACACTAAACTATAATGTATAAAACTGCCTGTTAAAGTTCAGTAATTATAGTACTTATACTTGTCAACTTAATGTGACCACAGTGGTGTGTAGTTAAAATTTTGTATTAGTGTACTACAGCAAATATCAACTTTGGATGTCTTTTATTGTGGATATGCTAAGTGCTGAAGAGTCAATAGTAAACAGGACTAACTGTATCTCTAAGCTCAATGAATTTTAGCTCTCAGACAAACCAAAATCAAGATGTCATAACTGCTTTGTTAGGGACCTCTGTGCTCAGAACAAGTAACTTGCTAAAGAATACAGAATAAAGCCATTCATTCAGATTTGTTCTTGCAGGCACACAAGTAATGATACTCTTAAAAAGCAGAGATCTAAAATCTACATAAAAGTCATTTGTGCAAAGGTAGTTTGGGAATTCTAGATGTAGGAATTTTCAGAATGAAGAAATTGCAGAAATAAAAGACCAGGAAAAGAAATGGATGGAATTGGTGTAATTGGATTGAGTGGCTCCTATGACACCATAAAATGGGTTATGGAGTTTTGACCATTCCAAACGAATTGCTACCTGCTGGACCTTCTTAGGGCCAACTTCCCTGTTATGCACCTTTTTCACCAGCCTCATGAAGTTTCTGTCTGGAGACCTGTGCCTTTGTTTTCTCCTTGACATGATGCTTTTACTTCTCGTTTTTCTCCACTCAAATCTACACAAATTTTATTTTATTTTATTTAAAGCCTGCCCAAACTTTCCAGTCTCTTTGATGCTTTATTCTGGTTTGTTTTTCTTTATTGTATTTTGTATTGTTGTATTGACATGTATTTGCTTATTCCTATTTGGTTATTGTTCTTTCTCTAAAAATTAAGTCTGTCTGATGAGAGACTATCTGTTCTCCCTTCTGTTTTCCCAGAGGGGTTAAAAAAACAGTTCTGAACAATGAACCTACTGTTGATCAATATTTGCTGAAAGAGTTATAATGGCACAAAGAGAGATAATGGGAAAAGGACATAAAAATTAAAATAAAATACGAGAAGGGAGTAGTAAGAAAACTTGAAAATTAAAATCATTTTCTAGCTTCAGTTAAAATGAGATAGGAGAGGTTTATGGCATAAAAATAATTTGCAAGAAATTTTTGACCAGAAGGATGCAGTTGTAGGGAGCAGCTTAGGCTGGAAATTCGTCATATAGATGGGGCAAGGTAAGGCTGGCCAGAGAAGAAAGGATGTCTGAAGCAGTCACACTGCTTCAGTCCTGAAACGCCTTGTCTGAGAAAGTTCCAGTCATTATTGACTAGGCAACCCTGTGTTGCATGAAACCAACTTTGTTAGATATACGACTGATTGCCCCTGTGGTGGTGGAGCAGTTCCTCTCCTCCCATCAGGAGAGGGAGGCTTAACCTGACCTCAGCTTTTATGTCTTGTCTTTATTTCTTTAACCTCTTGTCGTTGTTCCCCAGGAACATCAACAGCCATGCTCATTTGTAGTAGCACAGGAAGTCATAGGTGAAGCCAGGATGTCTAATCATTAATGGGATATCAAGAAGTGTTGGGACTACTGCCTTAATGTTCAAAATAATTTCTCACATATATTTATACATTAACCTTAAAGAGAATAATAGACCAGAGTCTTCGAATGTTGACATCTATAATTGCTTTTTCCATACTGGATTATATTGTAATTCAATGTGGAGAATATGTCTAAAACTAATTTAGTGTAATTATTTTACATGTATTATGCGCATTTAGCCTATTAATCTGTTTTTTTCATCTGTACCTATAATATTTAACTTTATAAGACCATATAAGATAAATAAGTCTGATCTACATAGTGAGACCCTGTAGACCCTGCCCTAAATACAAAAAAAAAAAAAAAAAAAAAAAGGTTACATAATAGTAAGAAAAGTAAGAGTGGAGGAGAGGGAAAAAAAAAATGAGACATGTTGTCTTCATGTAGCAATCCCATACACTGAAGGCAATTATGTACTGCAAACAGTTACTACAAACAGCAAAAAGAATGCTTTTCTCTACTCCTTTCTATATAGAATTACTTAATGTTTCTTGCATGATGCTCTAACTGAAAATATTCCAACGTTTGCTTTCTACAACAATTATACACCTTATAGACTCAATATTTTAACTATCAAATTTGAAATTTAACATTGACATTATATTATACTTTAGCTTTTCAATGTATAATTTATATCTAATATAAAACTGACCTTTATAACTACAGCCACCAGCATGAGATCCAGTTCAAGGTTCAACACGATATATACATTGCATTTGTATTTCACACCACGTTAGTCTCCATGAGATGGAAAAGTTATCTTTTTTTCTCTTTCATAGTGTTTAATTTTTTTCATTAGATTTCAAATCTGTTGGTTTACAGAAAATCTGATTTCAGAATCACATGAAAAGTTTGAATTTGGAGTGAGAATAATAAAAGAAAACAAAAGTTTAAAAATATGTACCTCTGACACAATGACTGCTGAATTTAATCCTGGCAATTTATTGTCCAGCTTTCATTACTCTTTACATAATTACCAAGTATTTTAGAAGATAATGTGTCAATGAAGTAGAGAAAAATGGTTCAGTGGCTATGTTTCTCAAGACTCTTCAGGGAAGCAGAATCAATAAGATTTGCATATGTATGTGTACATGTGTGTGTCTTAGCCCTTGTGAGTAATTTATTATAAAAATATGCTCAGACAGGGCCAGCCAAATAGCTCAGGAGATAAAAGCACCTGCAAGCAAGAGTAGGGGTTGAGAATTTGATTCCTGGGACTGTCAGGCCAACCTTGCCCCCAGCGTATGGTGAGACAGCAATTGAGACTGGGCATGGTGGCCAGCGCCTATAATCTCAGCTCTTAGGAGGCTGTAAACAGGCAGATCACTATGAGTCCAATCTATTAGGGAGCCCCTGAATATCCTGTAGACGTGTCCCTTTGCTGACACAAAAACTGAAACTGAGAGGTTCAAGATCTGCATTTGGCAAAGTATACACACGGTAGTTTACTTGCCTTCCAAGTCCAAGTCCAAAGGCCTGAGAAACAGGAGGCCCAATGGTGTATAAATTCCAGTTCAAAGACCCCAGATGTTTTAGTTCCTGTCCAAAGGCTTGATAAAATGAATATCCCAGCTCAAGCCAGCTGGGAACGAAGAGGGTCCTCTAACTCTCTGGAGGGTTAACATTTTGTTCCATTTAAGCTTTCAATTGTTTGGATGAGAGCCACTACATTAGAGAGGATAATCAGGTTTACAAAGTCTCTTAATTTATATGTTAATTTCATTCAGAAACATCCTCACAGACACACCCAGAATAATGTTTAACCAGATATCTGGGCACTCTTCAGATCAGTCAACTTGGGCATAAAATTATTGATCATAGCAGCTACTCTAGTTTTATTAGTTAAAGGCTAATGAAACATCAAGGATAGCCACTGTTTTCATTAAAATGAGTTAGATTGTGGCACTGTAAATATCGAGACCAGATTTCAGGAACTGGAAAGTGATCAGGCAAGCAAGGAGATAGAGTAGTATACGTCAACAACTCAAGAGATAGATAAGAAATGAGTGGTAACTAGAGAATACTAAAGAACTAAGAGTTGTGTTAATTTGTATTGTAGTCTACATCCAAAAGGTCTCCTAAAAGTCTCATGGTCAGAGGGTGGGCTGTGGAAAGGATCTTGGATCAGAGAGACACTGTAATTGAGTATAAATTAATATGTTCATGATTTCAGAGCTTAATTCCTAACGGAATCTAGGTCTCTTTGAAGGAGAGAGAATGCTGAGGTGTGAGAAAAAGTCTCATCCTCAGTTTCTCTTTGTTTTTCTGAGTGTCGTGGAGCAAGCAACTTTCCTCTGTCATGCTCTTCTCCATGACATTTTTGTGTTGGACCCATACAACAGTGCACTAAAGGCCAGCAAGATAGTTCAGGGGACTAAAGTGCCTGCTTAGGCAAGCTCAGGCAAGCACAGGAACCAAGATCTGATGCCCGCCACCATATGCTATGCCAGCCCCTCACTCAGTGTGGGCTGAGCCAGCCACAGAGTCTGGCCTTAGTGGAACACACCTGTAATGCCAGCACTGGGGAGGTTGAAAGCAGGAGGATCACCACAAGTCCAAGCTGCATAGTAAAACCCTGTAACAACCAAATACATTTTTTAAAAATGCACTAAACCCTCTGAAACTGATTAAAAGTAAATTCTCCTTAAATTGTGATTTTTGGATATGTGAGCAAAATGCTATTTCTACAAGCTTGAGTTGTTTTACATAGAACAACATGCACCATTGCTCACAGGCAACATCAATTAAAACAGAAAAGAAATTAAATATGTTGTATAGAAAGTATAACATGATTAATATTTTATTAAATGCAAAAGGTATGGCATTCATATCAATGGAAAAGGACCTTATCTTCAGCAGGAGAGTGATTTGTTTCAGGTTACTATGTAGAAAAGGTAAAGATGAGACCTAAGCATATGCATTTGTATACTCAATATTTATAATACAATTTCTACTCAATGCTTTTGACTTTGTGAACTAAGAGTAAAGTGCTAAAGAAAGAAATACCTTTTAAACTGGGTGTGGTGTGCATGACGATAAACCCAGCACACTGGAGGCTGAGGCAGGAAGATCATTGCAAGTTCAAGGCCAGCCTGGGCTACAAAATGAGCTTAAGATCAGCCTAAACTGCATAGCAGGACCCTGTCACAAAAAGAGAACGGAGACAAAAGTAAAAGGAATCCCTTGTGACAGTCTAAGATGGTAAGCAACAGAGCTAGAAGCAAAACGTTAGTTGTAAATAATTACGTATAGCATGTTTGTTCAACATGGCTATGATAATGGAAATTAATATGATCAAGTAAATACCTATATTTTTAAAAATCAAAATAAACTATATAAAATTTGTGGCTAATTGTATGAAGTTGTTATAGTTAAAGAAGCTATTATGGTTAACTTAGAGAACTTTTTTAATGTCTTGTTACATAAGAAAAGATGCTACACTGTTCTATTTAATTAATGTTATCTTTGTTTTTCAATGGAACAAATTCACAAAGAACTATGTTGGTATGTGTGAGTGTGTGGGAGTGTGAACTTGTATAATGTGAAACTGGAAAAAGGTGAATCTAGACAAGAAGTGTGTTAACAGCAATCACCTTGTGAGTAGCAGTTGAGAAGAGTGAAATTTTGGGGAAATGGTGGGCACAGGCAGTTGCAAACAACAAAGGATGCTGTAAGAAAAAAATACATGCCACTAAGCTTTTTGAGCTAAATCATTCACATTCTTACAAATGGTTTTCAGGAACATCAGAAATATGCAAATGGTTATTTTTCTTTGCTGAAATATTTGTTAACTTTTAAAAAACATACTGTAATATTTTACAGATATTCTCATAAAACACACTCTTTTTATAATAAGAAAATACAAATAGTCTTTTCCAGTGTGTGAAGTCCATCCTTATTGTAACATTACCCCACTTATAATAGCTAACAGCATGATCCAGCTGATTTACTTGAGTTTTCTGGTTTCTTGAGACTTTCACTGAGCCTACAAAAATGTTTTGTTTGCTCCTTCTCAGCTTTATTTCTCCTTTTATCCTTATTACAATCGTTAGAACATGAAACACCACTACTAAGTTACGTGAGAGTAGCACCCATGCTTAGCCTTGGCAGAATTGATGGGAGTGCTTTGGACGTGTATCTGTGAAATGCTTGCCTGTTTGAGATAAATTCCATCCTCGTTTTAACAGAAAAGTCCCCTCTTCTTAGCACAAGAACCATCAGGGATTCATAATGAATGCTGAATTTCAATCATTATCACTTTTTACTTTGCACTATTAACATGAAATCTTTCAACGTTCCCCAATATCAAGTGATTGGAAGATTTCTAGAACAAATACACTTATTATCACTGATTGCATTTTAAAGTACCACTGAATTGTTCTTATTTATATTTCATTTATGATTTATACATAAATAAAAGGAGTTCATTTTTGGCATATTTACATTATCAGTGTCTGTGATTTAGTTTATGTAAAAGAAAACAACTAGACTCTATTGTTATTTCCTGAATTGACTACCTTCTAAATAAAATGGACAAGCCGGGCGTGGTGGCTCACGCCTGTAATCCCAGCACTTGGGAGGCTGAGGCAGGAGGATCAGTGCGAGTTCGAGACCAGCCTGGGCTACAAAAGTGAGCTCAAGGCCAGCCTCAACTACATAGAGAGACCCTGTCTCAAAAAGACAATAAATAAATAAATAAATAAATAAATAAATAAATAAATAAATAAATAAATAAATGAAATGGACAGATTAATCGATTCGCATGTAGCCTGACTTGAGATGATAGGAAACTTTGACATTGCTTATTCCTTGATATTTCATTAGCGTGTTACAGATTAATGACATTGCTTTACTGTTAAAATAATAGCACTGTTTAAAAATCACAAAAAGAGAGTTATCTTTCTCTTTTGAAATCATTTCTAGGGGTTGGGAAGATAGCTCAGGGGCACAAGTACCTGTCTGACAAGTGCAAGGTCCTGAGTTCTATCCCCAGTTCTAAAAAATAAAAAAATAAAAAAAAATTCTAATAGCAGTGAGCATGAGAAACCAGGATTAAATGGGTCAAAAGGAATGAGGACATGTCAATCAGAGGGTACTGATTTAAATTAAAATAGGACCTAGAAGCATCTAGTACAAAATGAGGTGAACCTAGATAACAATAAGGTACTGTTATTTTTATCTATTTTAATTTATTCTTAAGGAACTATTATTTCAAAAAGATAAAAGAAAAGATTTTAAAAGCTATCACCATATAAAAATCGTAAATGTCTGAGAAACTGAAAATATGCCTGCTCTGTCTTCAAAATTTTGCAATGTATATATCAGTCAATAGAACAATATTCTTTGTATGCTTTTATAGATTACTGAAAAAGTCTTTCAAAAAAATTTTTAGAAAATATTTAAGAACGGAAATATCTATAAGTAATTTCTATGTTTCCAACTTACCATATAGTTTAAGAAAATAAAAATATTCTGAGACTCCCAAGTAGTGGAAATGTATAGGAGACAGAACTATTCCATGTCCACTAGCCCTAGTAAAGAGCAAAGGAACTTGTAGGGTGGAGATACTGAGTTCATAGAGGACGACATGGAATTTTATCATCATTTTAACCAAAATTTTAATTTACTTTATGCAATTGTCAGTTATCATTATAAACTTAAAATGCAAGGATAATTTTCCAGAGATTCTCTTTATGGAAAAAAGACATTACTGAATTTAAAATTTTTATAGTCTATAAATGTAATACTTAATAATATAATACAGATAAAATTACAGTACATTTTTTATTAAGGATATGACATTTTATGACTTTTTTAACCAAAATATGAACAACAGCATGGTTTTGTTCTTGAATGGTCAAGTACTTTTTATTCTTTTATTTTTCCTTTAAATATATTGTTAGTTATAGATAGATGATAGATAGATAGAAAGATAGACAGACAGACAGACAGACAGACAGACAGACAGACAGATAAGATGCTCCCATTCTTTCACTATTACATTGAAGGCACTAGAATTCTACCATGTTAAATCTTAAATGATCCAGATTCCTTTAGGTTTGTGCTCGCTTTATCATTTAATTAACTCTGTATTGAACTACATACAGAAATCTCTCAGTAAGGATATATTTTCTGTCAATATATGAATAAATGGAACTGCTTACAGTTCAATCTTGAACTTTCATCTTCATATAGGAGTCTTTTTTCCCTTGATAATGCTACTATAAAACTAAATTAGAAATAGTTTTCACCCTGACATGATGGTTCATGACTATAACTGCATCACTGAAAAGGCTGGGGCAGGAGTATTACACTAAATATGAGGCCAGTGGGCTACATACTGAGTTCAAGGGTGGCCTGAACTACATAGCAAGACACTCCCTCAGTTAAAATATACAGAAATATTTTAGAGCTTGCTATGCAGCTCTGACTCATAGGGGGTCCTCCTATTTCAGCCTTTGTAGTTTTGGGATTACAGCCCTGCATAACCATGCCCAGTTCCAGACCTGAGGAGTACCCTCAGCTTTTCCAAGGTTGACATAGTATGTGGTACCAAGGGAATTGAATTCAGGTCCTTGCACTTGCCAGGCAGGATATTTTCTGCTGAGCTATCTCTCCATCCCCCAAAAAAATATTTTTAGCAGATGGCTGTATACAAAATCAAATTTTATCACCTATACTACTATCTTATTAAAATTACATATTTTATCTTTTATGTATATTTAACAAAAGAATACCTAAAACCTTTTGTGTTTGATAGCTGTGTAAGCCTTAAGAGTCTCATCCCATATAAATCATGTTTTAAGTGTATTTTTCCATTTTTAGTAAATACCATCATCCCTTCCAATAAAACAGTAAAAGAATCTAGTTTAACTACTGTTAACTTTGTTTTTACTCTGGGTTTATTTTGTTTGTATTTCATATGAGCAGCCACACTTAACTTTCTATTGACACAACTTAATGAACTTACTTGGTTTTCAGTCTAATGGATTACCTAACATCAATGCTGCAGTGACATGATCTTCACTGGAATATTCCATGTACCTTCATTTGACTCATAAATATTTCAAGGATTTCTCAATGTGTTTCCTTTATTTTTCATTCTTTTTTTTAAGAGCAAGATTTATTGGGGATTGAGAATAACTCCCGAGAGACAGGAGTGGTCCTGAATGGGTTGTCATATGTATCATCCTTATGGAAAAGTTTTCTACCACATGTTCATGAACTCTACATGTTTTTTCCGCTACTGCTTCAGTAGATAGCTATCTCTTTTTCTAAAATGTTCGTAATTACCTTCTCTTTGGCTAAAAATTATTTTCTGTCCTGTTGATCTCTATACTCAAATCTTAAATTTTTATTCAGTGACTTTTACAAAATGGGTAAGAACAAATTGATTTTGTCTATATATTCTTCGATCAGAGAAAGAACTGATGTGATTAAAATTTCACGCATTTTAATAAATGCTCATGTTTAAAAGTAGCTGAGACTAGGTATGGTGGTGCATGCCTGTAATCCCAAGTCTAGGGAGGCTGTAAACAGGTGGGTCACTATGAGTCTGATCTAGTTGTGAGACCCTGAACACCTGTAGACCCTTCCCTAAAACATACACACACACACACACACACACACACACACACACACACACACACACACACGTCTATACTATTATATCCTCATAAGGAAATACACCGATATTATAATTTTGACCGGTTTAACTTTTCAAAGAACTTGTTTAGTATGCAACTTTTAAATTTTTGATTAATTAATTGCTACCATTTTATTAAAACTTTTTTTTAATTTTACATATTTGGTACAGGGTCTAGCTACTCTACATAGCTTGGTCTCATAGTGGTCCTCCTGTTTTAGCGTCCCCATAGCTGGGATTACTGGCATACACCACCATGCCCAGTCTCAGTGGCTGACTCAAGGCAACCAGGGGTGGGGCCAGCAAGGCACGAGTTACCAGGAATGGAACCCAAGGCTTTGAGCTCACCAGGTAGGCACTTAGACCTCTGAACAAATACTATGGCCTGAAAACATTTTAGTATATCATTTGATGCAATAATAAAGTATTTTTACCTATACAAATTGAATTAAAATTAAATTCTAAATGGCCAAATTTGGGACTTTAATAATGTGGAAGCTAGTGGGGCGTGGTGGTGCACACCTGTAATCCTAGCACTTTGCAGGCTGAGGCTGGAGGATTGATGGGATTTCGAGACCAGCCTGGATTACAAAAGGGAGCTCAAGGCCAGCCTGAACTACATAGTGAGACTCTGTCTCAAAAAAGACCATATATATATATAGATAGATAGATAGATAGATAGATAGATAGATATAGATATATAGATATAGATATAGATATATAGATATATCTATCTATATATAGATATATAGATATAGATATAGATATATAGATATAGATATATAGATATAGATATAGATATATAGATATAGATATATAGATATAGATATAGATATAGATAGATATAGATATATATGTAAGCTTTCTGCTTCTACTTGAATAACATAAGAATAATATAATCTGGAGGTAGCTTCAATGTTATTAGACACACATTTTGTTTTTATTTTCCTGTTTTTCTATCCACAAGCTCAGTGGTGATCTGAGTGGGATGCTAGAACTCCAAAATTCTTCAAAGGCAAAGGTCAGGAAGTAGGAGAGAAGCAGTTACACCTCAGAGGAAATCTTAGAATACACCCAACTAGAAATTTTTTATGGTTAATACTAGACTACATTTTCTTGTTAATATTTGTCTACAGTGAGTACTAGAGATGCTATTCTTTATTATAAGTTTTACTACACAAATAAATAAGCAAATAAAACAAATACTTGATTTGAGTTGTAAGAAGAATATAACTATCTCATGTACATGAGCATTAACAATTTTGAATAATATCACTTTAGACATATTTATTATAAAATTGACATGTATGGCAAAGTAAAGACATTGCCTTGGATAGCAAGAGCTAAAAAATGTCCCTCATAAAAAATACCTGGTGAGGACTTTATTTTTTAAAAAAATTATAATGATATTGTTCACAGTGATTTTCAGGACAAATATAAATTGTTTTAAACAGATTATAAAAAGTTGAATAACTTTAAGGAGTTAGAAATTACTTGGTGAAAGGCTGGCCAAATAGCTCAGCAGATTAAAGCACCTGCAAGCAGGCATAGCAGCCAGAGGTTCGATCCCCTGCCTGCCATGCTGGCCCCACCCCCAAGGCTCACTGAGAAGGCAATTGAGAGTGGGCATGGTGGCCTGTGCCTGTAATCTCAGCTCTTGGGAGGCTGTAAACAGGAGGATGACTATGAGTCCTATCTAGTAGTAAGACCCTGAGCACCCTGTAGACCCTTCCCTAAAATACAGAAAAAATAAAATTAGTAAAATAAAACAAAGAAATTGCTTGATGAAATATAAAGCATTCATTTGTGTCTACAAGAAGTTTTATTCGTGGTCTTACATTTTCTACTTAAAACAGATGTTTCCCTAATAACTGTGACATCAGGTTTTTTGGACACTTTTATTTATCTGACAGGATTCTGACTAATGGCAGTACAAAAACTACAGCTCAAACAAGTACTCCATCTTTAAAAATGCAACCATTCATATTCTGTTTTAGAAGACTGCTATCACAGACTGCGGAAAATGCATGCTGAAGATAGTTTATTTGACATCACTAGATACCAAGTAGTTCATTTATTTAACTTCTCAGCAGTTCATTGGCATTTTGGTGAAAAGAGGTTATTGAGGCTACTTAATTAACCTCCAATATTTCACTGGCACAAGAAACTGACTCATCTGCCAGAATCATTAGCAATTTATAAGCTGAGTTCAGCAGTAAATGGTCATAAATTCAATCACATGTAACCTTTCCGGTAAATGACACCAGTCAATTGAAATTTATTAGGAGGAAATCACAGACTTTGACATTCACACTAAATATCTAGAGCATTAAGATTCTGCTTGCCAGAATGTTAGATATCACTTTATAGATAATGTACAGAATTTTAACATAGAGAAATGATGAAGAAGAAAACAGTAGGTCCTCTGAGTATTATCAAGAAATATGAGAGGTTCGATATTTGATAATACTTCACTTGCTTCAATAGGAAAAGCTCATATTGTGGGACCAAGAATGATCACTGCGATTACCAAGCAGTAAGTGCCATAAAACACTGATGGGTACATTTGGTTTGGGGTAGCGTTCTGGTGAGAGATGCACTTGGCAAGCTTCCGTTACGTATTCATAATGAAGAACCCAAAGAAGCAATCAAATTTCATTTGCTGCCTCCTTGGTGTTAATGTGAGGTTAGACTTAAATAGAGTAGAATGTAATTGATTTTAGAAGGTTGATTAAATTACCAATAGCCTGGTATAAATATATCCTGAATGATATTAGATTAAGAATACATTTGTTTCATAGTCTGTGAAATCTGGAAAAGTTAAGAAAAAGAATAAAGGGAGAATTATCTCTATAACCTGTTAAGAGAATTCAATACTAATACTATCATTTTCTTAAATTCAATACGTTGCCAAACTGTCTCAAGTATAACCCCTTCTGCAAAAGACAGAAGTTGATCCTGATTTACTGAGAACAAAGTGCATTTTTATAATGTGTTCAAGTGTGGTTTCCAAAATTATGATTTTTGTATTCATATCTCAATGGCCCCCAAATTCGCATGTGATTGCAAGGTGATTGGATCATGGAGGTATTGTGTGTACCAGGAAACAGAGCCTGGTTGGAGGTAGGTCATTGGGGCAGGACCAGGTGGTGGGTATGATTGTCCTTAACTCCTCCTCTCCACTTCCTGTGTCCTTAGGATGAGCACCTGCTTGCTGCCAAAGCTTCTGTGCTTCCATTTCTGCCTTGGAAATAACTAAGTGTGGACTGAATCATCTGAGGGCCTATGTAAGCCAAGATGAGTATTTATATCTTTAAATTGCAGGCACCAGATATTTTCTAGTGGCGAGGAGACTGCATTTAATGCATATATTTTCACTTAGTATTACAATCAGTAGTTGTGATACAGAACTAGTAAGGCAGCATTCTTTTAAAGTTTTTTTTTTAACTCATTTATTTATTTATTTATTTATTTATTTATTTATTTATTTATTTATTTATTTCATACAGAGTTTCCCTATGCAGCTCAGATTTGTATTCATGTGTACCAGTTAACTTTGTTACACAAAAGAACACTCTAAACTTAGTTATATAAAAATCAGTATTTATTTACTTATTCATTATCCTGTAGATCAGTGAGCTGATTCTATTTTTTGTTTGTTTGTTTGTTTGTTTGTTTGTTTGAGACAGGGTCTCGCTATGCAGCTCAGGCTGGCCTTGAGCTCATTTTTGTAGCCCAGGCTGGTCTTGAACTCGCAATGATCCTCCTGCCTCAGCCTCCCAAGTGCTGGAATTACAGGCATGCGCCACCACACCTGACAGTGAGCTGATACTTTTAAAGCATCTGTAATTGATTGGCAGCTGGCTTGCTCAGTGTAGAATGATCTGGAATGGGCTTCCTCGTACTTTACATACCTGACCATGCGCTGTCAGCC